>VZTG01009294.1:38875-140657 GCA_013397845.1 Melanocharis versteri | reverse complement strand
GTTTTTTGGGGGCTTCGACTGGAGAGTTGTGGTTTTGGAGACTTTTGGCTGCTCCTCAACTCCTTCCTTCCCCACATCCCAGCTCAGGTGTGCTACAAGCTCCGTGCAGGGTTTGAAATATACTCCTGGCTCCCATATTTCCCATTTCTCTCTCAGTTTTTCCACCCTGGGGGCTGTTTCTCGTTATACCAAGGCCCTCAGATGTGTTTTTGAGGAGCAAAGTCCTTCCAAAGTGGATGTTATGATGCTGAGCTGCCTCTCCCTGTCCAGTCCTCAGTGCAGTGGATTATTGTGGCTGTTCTGCTTTCGAGGACCTTTCCACTGAGGAAGTCCTCACTTCGAAAGGCAGTGCTCACAGAAATGACAATTTTGTCTACCTCACATTTTAATTAAAACTCCGAGTATTCGCCTTCGCCCCCGCTCCTTCCCTCCCCACCTTTTTCCATCCCGATCCTCCTGCTGCAAATGAACATCCAGTGTCACCTGGGGACAAAGCATTAATTCAGCAATTAAATAATTGAATGCTCCTCTGGCAAAATGAACTATCTCCTGCCTTTCTTGTGTTTTACCACTTTTTTTCCTCCTTTTTTTTTCCTCCCCTCTTCTTTCTTCTTCCCTCTGGTGAGATAAGGCTGCCATTCTTGAAAGCCATTTTAAATATTCATGTTTTAATTAATGGACTTTATTGCATGAACTCTATATAAGGTAATAAAAAAGACTGCCTGAGGCACAACACTTTTTTTTCCCTGTTGTTTGTTCTTGAAGGGAACTAAGAAATAAAAAGCTTAATATGTTTCCTCAACAAACATTAGAAAGATACACAGAAATGACAGCCATGGGTCATTTAGCCAATGGGGCCTCCCCAGCCCATGAGCTCCTTGGGATTGTGGAGCAGGATGTAAATAAATGGGAATCTTGGAGGGATTGATCCCTTCAGGTTCTGCCATGGGCAGAGGAGGTGAGGGGCTCCATCCAGAGGATGCACAGGTGGAGATGGAGGCAGACCTGCAATTATCCAGCTGTCAAGAAAGCTGGAGAGGGACTTTCCACAAGGGCTCATAGTGATAGGAAAAGGGGGAATGGCCTTAAGTTGGAGGAGGGTGGACTTAGATTAGATATTAGAAAGAAATTCTTTGCTTTAAGAGTGGCGAGGCAGTGGCATAAGCTGCCCCAAGAGGTTGTGGACTCTCCACCCCTAGAAATGTCCAAGGCCAGGTTGGACAGGACTTGGAGCAACCTGGGATAGTGGAAGGGGTCCCTGCCCATGGCAGGGGGTTGGAACTGGGTGGTTTTTAAGGTCCCTCCCAGCTCAAACCATTCCCATGGTCAAGGGCCCTTCAGGGCTGTGAGTGTTTGGGGCTGAAGAAAGTCTTTGGCTGTACCTGGAAAGTGAATTTGTTGGTTTTGTTTAAGATGATGTTTTTGGCAAAATAAAACAGAGGGAAAGCCTGGACCAGCCACCTTGCCCAATGCTTCTGGGCTGAAAAACCCAAATATTGATTGCACATTTCTCCTCTGGATTTTTGCTTTTATCGAAGGCAAACAAGCCAATAGAATGCATGAATTCATGAAACATCTGGTCTTGCCACTTATGTATTCTTGCCAGAAAAAAAGAAGAAAAATAATGTTAGTTTAAACTTCATTCCATGTGGGTGTTTTCTTATGGTGCAGCATGCTGAAATTAGTTTTATATTGGGAGTGTGTCATCTGTACTGCGTGACATGGGCTCAGCACCCAATTTAGCTCAGTCTTGTGATGGGAGGGGTCTAAGGATGCTGGTCCAGAACCTTGCAGGGGAGCCTAAGCTCTGATCCTTCATCTGCCCATGACCTTGAAGAAGTCGAGGCATTTTTGCACATGATTTTCATCCTCCTATTCTTTTCTTCCTTTATTCTGACTCAGATCTTGAGAGCAAATTGGCATTTTTTAGCAAGCAGATGCACAGTGCTGAGCACCAGCACTCCCTGAGCTGTGATGATGGCTCTTAGCAAGACTGGATGGAAACAGTTGTAATAGTCAATAAATACTCCAGTGGTCGGTATGATTAAAGTCTGGTCGTGGAGTTACTTTTCTTTTAGGAGAAGAATCATCTCACAAATGATGACACCCTGGCATTTACTCTAGAAAGAGAGGGAATGTCCAGCGTTGAAGGAGGCAGGTGGGTGGCACAGAGAAAATATCTCTGGTGGCCCAGTGTAGGCTTTCAGTGATAAAATACATTGTGCCCTGGGGATGCCTCTATCCATCACCCTGATTATTCCATTTGCTGTCTGCCTAATACTGATTTTTTTCAGCCTAAATCAAGAAAGAACCAGAGTTCACCCTTTGCTGGCGGGGTGTAAAGGTGGGGTCACTCCTCAGCTGAACCTGAAGGGCTCTGATTTTACACCAGGGTAAGCAAGGACAAAAATGGGTTGGTCTTAATAATAATTTGAATCGTGGAAAAAGTCTCCATTCCATCTCCTGAAGGTGCCGTCACCTCCGCAGTGCTCCATTTGTGGAGGTGAAAATGCTGGGCTGGTTTTGCTTGTGCTCTGGTCACAGCTGGGGCATCTGCTGCTGCTCTGGATGTGAGCCAAGGGTGGGCAAGTCAAGGTTCTGCTCTGATAATGGATCCACGCTCCTCACTCGCGCATCAGCACAGCTGGAGGTGGTTCGACAAAGGAGCTGGAGAGACCATTAAGAGGAGTGAGTGCAGAGTGAAAATTCTTGCTTGCTACTCAAAAATCTTTACTGACAGCACTGTGAGAGGCAGGGGAGCTCAGATTTGGGCAGATCGGGTAATGACAGCGATTCATTTGCCAGCACACATGTCCTAGGACGTGCCATTCTCCAAGCTCAGTTTGATCATAACCCTCATTACTGTATCTGGGACATCCACTGCAGTAAATGGTGTGCTGATCTCTTTGTGCCACGAGCTCTGTCTCTCAGATCTGATTTGAGCTGACTGACTCTGAGCAGCAGAGGAACTCAGCTCTCACGCCCCGCGTGAGGCAGTGAGTAACTCCAGCTGTCCCCAGTGGAGATGTTCAGTTCTCAGCAAGTCACCCTGAGCTCCCTTCTGAGCCAACAAAGAGGAGGTGGGTGGTGGGTGTGAGGGCAGGCCCTGACCTATCCCAAAATAGGCTTCAGAGGGAGGGAGTCAGGGTCTTTAGCAAGGAAACTGGGTAGTGGATGTAGAGGATAAGGAGTGGTTATGGGTGACATCTCAGTTCAAGGGCAGCCTTGCACTGGCTCTGACTGAAATGATTATCTTTGGGATGAAATAGGATACCGAGGTCAGCCCTGAAGCCACCTGACCCTGCTGGCTCCTCTCCATCCTCTTTCCAGGGGAGGTTTTTCTGTGGGATCTATCCCTAAGAGCTGGAGCACAAGAGCACTGCAGGCAGAATGTCACTGGAGCCTGTGCATCCCAGAGTATTCCTCTGCTGCTGAAGCCGTACCTTTCCACAGCACTAAAGCAAACAGAGAAATCAATAATTAAAATTGAAAAGAGGCTCTCAGTAAGTCTAAACCTTTGGGAGGTTTCCTCTTTCATGGTTGCTGAGATCTGCTCTCACATCACACTCAGCAAATCTTCAGGTTATTCTCCTGCCTGCCCCCTCTTCCTGATCATCCTCAGTCCCTGCCTGGGGGTTGCCTTCCCCACCCTCTTATTGCTCCCTTCCTTTCCAGCCTGACCTCTTATTACAAGGATGCCATCTGGAATCTTCCTTTCCCACGCCTTTCCATGCCTGTTTTAATTTGGAGCTGGGCTCAGTGATGGGCTCTGGCTCACAGCAGGACAGAGGAGATGTTTCTACGTCTGGGGTTAATGAGATCCAACCGTGTGCGAAGGGTGGAGCTTGTGCTGGCACACCTGGTTCTGTTCACACTGGGTTTGGGCCAGCACTGGGAGCATTTTCAGCCTCATTGCACGTGATTGTCACACTGCAGGAAGGGCTGGGACCAGCTCACACAGCCCACAGTGCACCAAGCCTCTTCTTCCTTCCTCAGCAGCCACCACCTGCAACATTGGATGGGGAGCTAAAAAAATAAAAAAATAAGGTTTTTTAATCACTTACTTGGGCTGATTTGCTGTGAGGACCCACAGGCAGCCGTGCTGTCACAGGAGGGGTGATGCAGGATAAATGCCAAGGGTGCAAGTTGAAGCCCCCTCAGCAGCTGTGAACAGGGAGTTGTATCCTTTAGTGCATTTCTGAGATCCGAGTGAGCCAAAATCTTCCTGGGCTGGCCCTGAGAGGGGTGCTTTGGCCTCCCCTCCTCTCTCTGAGCAAGATCTTGGCCTCTCTCATGTCAGCACCAGCAATATTGCAGTGTGTGGTGAGTGACTCTGCCCATTATCCAGCTGAAAACCAACCGCAGGAAAGAAAAACAGGGATGAGTTTGAATTTGGATCCATGAGGGGGTGCAAAGCATGGAGCAACCCCTGAACTGTCAGAGGGGAGGCACAAGGATGGTGCCTCCTGGCAACAGCCTGCCCTGAGGTCTGGTTGAGCTGCCTGCAAAGCCCCAGCCCTTGGCTCTGCCCCTGCAGCTGAGTCACCAGCCATCCCTTTTGTTTGCATTCAGTGTAGATCTTGTTAATTGGCTCTTTCATTCCTCTAATTAAATGTAAATGCAGAGTGGATCATTAAACAGGGATACAGGAGCCCTCTCTGAACAAAGCGGGTTTCAGCTGGAGGAGGAAGCACAGGAATCAGGTTTTCCTCTGCCCCTTTTACTCTGGGTCTCTCTGGTAGAGATGGTTTCCATCCCAAAGGAGCTTCCCTGCTCTTTTGCTGCTGCAGGCCTCCTCCTGTGGGTGTGAAAGGGATTTCCTGGTGACAACGGGATGCTCCAAGGCCGGAAGCAATGAGCCAAACCTGGCTGTCTTCCCTCTGCTTTTCAAGCTCGTGTGTTCCCTAGTCCTCCCTCCTGAGTTTTCCAGATTTCCCTGCTTGGATGCAGCATCACCAGGGAGGTTTGGAACAACTTCTTGGGGCGCCTTTTGGGCACTGCCAGCCCTGCATTGTGCCAGCTCAGATGTGGTGGTGTTCACGGCCTGGTTCTGTCCTGGCAGCATCGTGCTGGCCAGGATGGAGGAGGGTTAAGCATTCCTTGCTGCTGGAGCCTGTCTCTGCTGCCTTGTGCTCGGCGGAGCAGTGACGCAGCCGCGCAGCGTGGCCGGATCTGTGGGCGGTGGGAACAGATGGCATTTGCTCCTCTGAAAGCAAAGCTCTCCCTTCTCTCGGGGAGTAAAGCGATGTTTTCTTCCCTGCAGGGCTCAAATCTGTCCCTGGTGTGCTGCTCTTGGGCACCTCGGGGCATTAAAGGGAAGGGTTTTGCTCCTGTTGCTGATCGGTGTTGGATGCTCTGGATCCTGCTGGAAGCAGGGGATGTGGGGGGTGGATGGAGTGGGGTCTTTGTCCAGGATGTTTTTCTGGGGCTCAGCAAATATTCTGAATGAGCAAGAGTGACCTGGCCCCAAACCTGAGTGGACTTCAAGGAGCTGAACTTGGCAGCTGGACACTCAGTCTGTGACCAGCTGGATCAGCTTTCTGGAAGGAAGTGGGATTTGGAGGCCATTTAGAGATGAACACCTGGCTTTCTATCATTATATGTGCTCCAGAGATGAATTCCTTTCCTGTGAGGATGGTGAGGCCCTGGCACAGGTTGCCCAGAGAAGCTAGGGCTGCCCCATCCTTGGAAGTGTTCAAGGCCAGGTTGGATGGGGTTTGGAGCAACCTGGGCTAGCAGAAGGTGTCCCTGCCCATGGCAGGGGGTGGAACTAGATGATCTTTAAGGGATTTTCCAACCCAAAGCATTCCATGTTCCTATGGGCACAGCTCCCCAAAGCATGGAGATGCAGGTGAAGGGCAGATGGTGCATATGCAGCAGAGTTGTGCAGATACAGGTGATTTCCAGTCGGTGCACGGAGCCAGGGGGATAAAAAGGGTCTGGGATGCTGGGTTAGAGGGTTAAAACCACATCTGAGGCTGTGTGTTCGTCTTTGGGGTCAGCCCATAAAGTTTGGGGATAGCAGGAAGGGATGGAACATTTACCACGACCAACTTAGGTCAGTGTGGTTGTGGGGCCTCACTGGGAGAGACAGCTCTGCCCTCCCAAATGCCACAGCTCTGCCCTCCCAAATGCCACCTCTCAGCCTAGGACAGAAGTTGCCATTTGGTTAAACGCAGCCACGCTGCAGAAGAAATGAGTTTGTCACATTGAATCAAGGCAGCAGGAAGAATTGCCAGACCCCCGCGCTGACTCCGAACCTACGCGGTGTCCCCTTCAGCGCTCCGCATCCCGGGAAGCCACAACCCCCTCCTGCAAGCCTGGGCCTGTGTCACAGCCCATAAGGTTCCCCGGACCGAGGGGTGAGCTCAGGTCATGGGGAAGGGACTGGCTGGTTGGGTTTCTTTCTCTCCACGATCCAGGGCGACCGCGAGCGCGCGGCTTTTCCTCCGCTTTGCTCCCTCCCGCGACGTGCTGGCCCCAAGGGGGCTTTGCCCTTGTGCTCGGCCTGGTGGGATGATTATCAGGGGGGTGAGGAGCCCAGGGAAGACCCACGGTGCCATGGAGAGCTGTCCCTGCTTCCAACCTGCAGGGGGGCGGGGGGAGGAAGCAGTTGACCTTTTTTTCTGCTTGGCTGTGCCCCGCTCCTCCGAGCACATGCTGCTCTCACTCCGGGAGACACAGCCGCCAGGAGCTGAGCTCTGGAGCCAGGGCTCTACAAGTGCAGCCTCTCCGAGGCTGCTGCTGATGGGATGTGGTGTCCAACCCCTTCCATGAGGAGGACTGACTGGATTTTATACCCCTCAAGTGCCTCTCCCTGGTCTCAGTGCAATCCTAACAGAGGAAAGGGACTTCAGGTCTCTGCTCATGGGTGCCCAGCGTGTCTTTGGGCAAGAAATTTAATGTCTCTGTGCCTCAGTTTCCCCGCATGAATAAAGGATTTAAATATCTTTAAGACTTTCAGAGGGAGGTTAGTAGGAAAAAGCAATTTCTTTCTTTCTTTCTCTCGTTCTCTTTTTTGGTGTCTTTTTCTCCTTCATAGAATCACAGAATCATTGAATCATTAAGGCTGAAAAAGACTCCAGGATCCTCAAATCCAACCTTCAACCGATCACCACCTTGCCCACTAAACCATATGGCAAAGTGCTAGGTCTGCTCAGTTTTTAAACACTTCCAGGGATGGTGACTCCATCACTTCCCTGGGCCGCCTGTTCCAATGCTCAACCACTTTTTCAGTCAAGAAATTTTTCCTGTTACCCAACCTGAACCTTCCCTAGTTCAACTGGAGGCCATTTCACCTTGTCCTTTCACTTGTTGTCGGGGCTGCTTTCCTCCCTTTCCTTTCTTTTTCTTTTTTCCCTTGCAATTCCCACCAATCCAGAAATGCCTACTCCCATCCAGGACTAGTGGAAGTGTCCTCTAAACTTGCAGAGGGCAAGAGGACCAAGGAAGAATTCTGCTGCTCCACTGCCTTGGGATGTGCCACAAGCTGGACTTTTTACTGACCCATTCCCAGGAGTCCAAGTGCAAGAACAGAAATGCTTCTTTTCTTTCCAGAGCCTCAGATGGATATTCAGGAGAAATTCTTCCCTGTGAGGGTGGTGAGGCCCTGGCACAGGTTGCCCAGAGGAGTTGTGGCTGCCCCATCCCTGGAAGTGTCCAAGGCCAGGTTGGATGGGGCTTGGAGCAACCTGGGACTGTGGAAGGTGTCCCTGCCCATGGCAGGAGGTTGGAATTAAGTGATAATCAAGGTCCCTTCCAACCCAAATGAGATGATCTTTAAGGTCCCTTTCAACCCAAGCCATTCCATGGTTCTATGATTCACATCATAGAACCTTCATTCTGTGATTCACATCACAGATCTTTCATTTCCTTTTGAACCTTCTACTAATTCCTAATTAGACATGGGAGGATATTTTCACCCACTTGAAAAGTTTTGTCTTAAATTTCCTGCCCTTTTATTTCTCCAAACCCATTAAAAATCTCCTCCTAACTCCCCCAGCAGTGACACACTTCCAGTTCTTGTCTTCCTGCTCCCCCTCAAAATGGGTCTAGCAGGAATGTCCCACACAGAACATCGAGTTCTAACATTTCCCTCCTTCATTTAAAAACACAAGAAAACACAGATGCTTCCGTGAAAAATTTGTCTTTGGGTCAAGAAACAACTTGGATATTCTACCACAAAGAGTTTTAGGGAGCTCTTACCATCAAATGCCCTGATGAAATCTCTTTGCTCTGCTCTGTGCTGAGGTCTTGGCTCTGCTGCTCTGCTGACACTGGATTTTTTTTGGGGGGGGGGGAGGGGTGGGGTTGTGTATTTGTTTTGTTTCATTTTTCCTGCTCCTGAGTGAGCTCCTATCACAGAGGTGCTGGAAAAGCACCTTCAGCCTGGAGATCCTGACTGCCTGGGGTCTGAAAGGTCTGGAGCGATGACTGCTGGAGCATGGCTTTCCCAAAACCACTGTCAGTTGGAAACTGGGGTGTTCGACATCAGAATCAGCCAAACTCTGGTGCTGGGTAAAATAACCTTTGTATTCCTTCTTCCAGCACAGCTGTGTTGTGTGGCTGCTCTGCGAGCCATGGAAAGATGAATTTTAGGAAAGATAATTTATATTATTCATTACTTATGGAACTCTTGTTCATCTTCTAAGGTCTTGGCAGCTCTTCCGTTTGAAGATTTTTAGTCTTCACCAATGGTGTTGTTTCAAGATATTTGTTTGTTTAAGGCCATGTAGTGATAGGACGAAGGAGAATGGCCTTAAGATGAAGGAAGCCAGGTTTAGGTTGGATGTTGGGAAGAAATTCTTCCCTGTGAGGGTGGTGAGGACCTGGCACAGGTTGCCCAGAGGAGCTGTGGCTGCCCCATCCCTGGAAGCGTTCAAGGCTGGGTTGGATGGGGCTTGGAGCAGCCTGGGATAGTGGAAAGTGAGCTGGAATAAGAAAAAAGGTCTCTTCCAACCCAGACCATGCTAGGATTCTATGATTCTCTGCTGTCTGGGGATTTGGGAAGTGGTTTAGAACTTCTACCTGAAAAGCACGGTCCAGATGGAGCCCAGGGTAGCCTGGGGAGGGCCTGTGGGTGTTCCAGGCTGGGTGAGTTGGAGAGCTCGCTAGACAGGGAATGACTTATTCTTCCCACTTGTCCCCAGCCTGAGCGATGCTCCTGTAAACCGATGCACAGAGAAACAGCACCGATAACAGCTGAAAATGTGCATCATCCCTACAGATTCCTGTCATGACAACTGCAGGCCTGCTTTCCATCTTCCCTCTTCCCCCTCCAAAATCAGCTCCTGCTGTTCCCCAGACAGGGTGGGGATGCAGAACTCTGGCTGAACAAATCTGTCCCCAGACCAGTCTGAAATGTTCTGTAACACTGATGACCAACCTTTCTAATTTGCTATATCAAGAGTCAAGAATCAGAACCACCTTGGGACTGGTTCATCCATCCCTAGGCAGGAGCTACTCAACCCACCCCTACTCCTTACCCAGTTCATCCCTAATAATCTGTTCTCCAAAACCAGTGATGGAGCCACCACATCCAGATTTATTCCTGCGTCCTGTGGGTGTTTGGGATTACAAAATTCCCCAGGTTGGATGAGGCTCTGAGCAACCTGGGCTGGTGGAAGGTGCCCCTGTTCACGGCAGGGGGGTTGGAATTAGATGGTCTTTAAGGTCCCTCCCAACCCAGGTGCTCATTGTGGGGTCTCCACACCTCAAGTGCTTTTTTCACAGCTTCCTTCATGCAGAGAACATCTCAAAGCTGACACGGGAGGAGCTTCCCTTATCTCCCGTGAAATCCTTGCTGGAGCCTGTCATTGCTCCGGAGTTTGAGCTGCTGAACTTAAAAAAGAACAAAGGAGTTATTTGCAGGATACATGTTGGGAAGAGATTAAACCTGACAACCTAGCTACGGAGTCTTCCCCAGGCGAGGAGGATATACAGAACTGAATTCTATTTTCCCTTTTCCCCAGCTGCTGGAGGAAGGATCATCCCCTGAGTTCCTGGGTTTTAACCCTGCTCTGCCGACACTCACTAAACAGCCTCTCTCTAGTTAGTGAGGTCCCTCAGCCTCATCCTTCATGGTCATGGCTTGACCATCGGGTTGGGAATTGCGAGGAAATTCCTGTTGGAAAGAGTCTCTCTCAGTCTCAGCATTCCAGCAGGAAAGGAGGGAGAGGGATGATGCTGGGTCAGTACTTCGAGTGATTGCTCAGGACCAGTCAGGAACAGCCAGAGCTGCAATGATCCAGCCAAGGGGGTTTCTTATCCTTCACAATCCTTGTTTTTGGAGATGTGTCTCTTCTGACCTCCAAAGCAACGCAGCCTCCCCTTGCTGCTGCACCTCTAAACTCCACGTGAGTATGGGCAAATGCCAGGGCAGGGTGACAATCACTTGGTTCATGGAAGGGTAAGGAAACAGGAAGGCCAGGACACTGGCAGGAGGTTGCCAAACTTTTCTACCCTACTCTAAAAAATTAGCCCTGATCTAAGCAGAATGATTGAAAGCTCGATTCCAGCTCTTCTCAGCTGAAGGAGCTTTAGTGAGGTGATCCTTATTTCCTCAACGGGTCCATGGAGATGCAGGGCGATGTTAGGCAAAGTGACCACTTCTCATCCCCAGTGTCCCAGTTCAGTGGTCTGACTGGTGTTATGGACAGGCTTTAAGGACAGACTGACTCTTCCCCATCCCACAGATAGACTGATCTCACTCCAAGTGGTATTTTGGAGGTTCTCTAGGCTGCAGCCTGCCCGGGATATCTCTCAAGGACCAGGACAATTACTTCCCAGCTCCTGAACTCTGCGCCTGGGGCCATCCTCAAGCCCGGAGTGATCTGCATCGATTCTCCTCCCCCGGATGCCACAAAGGTTCCCCTTTGCAGATCGTTGTCTCCTTGGTAACTGAACTACATCAAATCACAACGGGCTGAAACTCATCAGCCTGCAGAGCCCGAGCTGTGAGAGGGCAAGGAGGGGGAAGGATGGGGAAGGATGTGGGAAGCCTAGGTCTGGCTCGTGATGACCATCACGCAGACCCACCGGGATTTTTCCCAGCTTCCAGCTCCTGCTGCAGCTCCCGCGTGTGACAGGTCTAACAGCCCATCCACCCCTTCCCAACATTCTCTGTTTGAGGAAAATTTGGTGTCTCCAGGCGCTGCCTCACCCACTCCTGATGGATCCCACAAATCTGTCTCCAATTGTTTTGAGCCCCTTCTGCTCCTGCACAAAACTTGATTATGGGAAGCAGGGGACATGGCCCAAAATTAAACCCAGGGTGTGTGTTTGCTGCTCCCCTGTGACTGTGGGTGAAGGTGCTTCTGTGGGAATGTTGGTTGGATATTTTGGATTTTCTTCCCTCCCCCTGTTTGGTATAACTTTGGTCTTCTTTCAACATCACTGGGTTGTTTGCTTTGCAAGCAAGTCTGGAAGGTCTGGCTAATTTTGGCTTTAAACCAGAATCAAGAGGGGAAGATGGTACAAAACAGTAAAGAGTAGTTTTCCCCTGACAAAATTAATCACCCTGCTCCAGGCACCTTTTTCATTTCTTCTTCACTCTGGGTCTCCTTTCTTTCTCACTCTCCTTTGGAGTCTGAATCTCCTCTTCCCCTTCCAAGTGGGCCCCAGCCCAAAAGTCACCTTGCAGACCCTGTCACCCAGATATTCAATGTCTGAAAATTCAGACCCGAGACAGAGGAGAAAAAAACCCAAAACCCAAACATCTCAAACTGGAGTGAGCATGCAGTGAGCCCAATTCCTCCATCTTCGGAAGGCTGGGCAGAGGAAGGGGGAATCTCATCAAAAGACTGCTCTGCTTTTAGTATATTTTTTATAAATATTTATATATTTGGGTTATTTTAATTTTTTTTTTTCCTGGCAATGACTTCAAGGGGTAGAAGTCAGTATGGGCAGAGGTGTTTAGAAGCGTAAGGAACCAAAGTCCCGACTCCTCCTGATGCAATTCCTTTACAAACAGCACCGGTTGTACTTTTGGAAGGACATCACTAGACAAGTATTTTTCCTCCAGCCCCTGGCAAAAAGTCAACATTTGCATTTAAATAGTTCTTTTGCTACCAAACAGAGGCGTGTTACAGAATAGCTGCACGGAGATAAAGATTCCTTTAAGACAGAGAGAGAGGGGGGGAAAATCTTAACCTCAGTGAAAGCCCAGCCCATTTCCCATGTGCTGTCAGCAGAGGAGAGGTTATTTATGCATCCCAGAGTGTGCCCGCTGAGATATAATCTACTGCTCTCAGGAGCCTCTGCTTGCTGGAGGTGGAATTATAAGAATTAAAAATTACAAGCGTAAAACAAGGCCAGTCTAAAATGAAGTATTACCCAGTGGGTGTAAATAATTCATGGGCAAAATAACCCTCCTGGGTCCCCCATTGATTCATCTCACTCCACAGATGCAGAGAGGAATAATCTGTCGGAGGGGCACTGGAAAACCTCCACGGTGCTTTCAAGGGGCCAGGGTGGTTTCTGAGGGGCTCTGGGCCATGAATGGCTCCGTGGGGAAGGATCAGTGATGACAAAAAATGGGCTTTCCTCTGATAATAAAACCTTTCTCAGAGCTGACCAAGGGAAAAGAAAACACCATTTGGTGAAGGAGAAAAAAAAAAAAAAATCGTCTTTTACTCCTGTGCTCCAAGCAGCGAGCACCAGTAATTTGCCCTGTGTGTGCAGAGATCCCTGAAGGACCCAGCAAGACCTTCTCTGGCAAATATTTGCCTTTCAGCACAGTCAAATCCCTTTCCAAAGGAAAAGCCCGGCTTTTGTTGTTCTAAGTCTGCTGAGTGCAGGCTGGCTGTGTCTGGGGTTAGAGGTGGAGGGTGGATGAGGGCTGGGAAGGACCTGCAGAAACCAGATGAGGAGTGTTTGGGACCATAACAGAAAAGTCAGGATGTGAGCTGGATGGTTCCTGAGAGGAAAGATGCTGTCACCTCCTTTCTGAGTGCCTGGGGGCATGGTTTGGTGGTGGACCTGGCAGTGCTGGGTTGATGGTTGTGTCGCTGAAATTGCACGAAAAACAAAAAAAAGCTCTTCCAACAACATTTTTTTTTAGTGTTGGAGAAAGAAGGCATTATTTTATTCTGGCCAGGACGTGCAACAGAAATCATTTCATCCACACATTGCCCGGGTTGTGCAGAGAAAATCCTTCCATCACACGTGAATTTTACTAGATTNAGCCTTAATGGTTCTGTGATTCTGTTTTGTGATTCCATGTCCATAACTCAAACCTGGCCATCCTGAGAGAGTGAACCAAGGCAGTTTTACCTGGGAGAGTACAAGGAAAAAAGTGTTTGCCCATCATGAATCTGTGGAACCACTCATGGCACGACACTGAAGAATCCATGGTTCCAGAAACCAATCCAGCAGATTTGTAGTGTAAAAAAAATCTATCCATGGTGATTAAAATATAAATTCACCTGCTCTGAGCAGAGCACACATTAGACTTGTCCATCAGTGTGCCCATCATGGGTCCAAATGAGTCTCCTTTACCTACAACTTTTTCAGTAGCAGAAATCTTAGAAAATGATTAAGGTTTGAAAAATCTCTGAGGTCATCAATTCCAGGTGTTAAAACAGCACTGCCAAGTCCACCACTGAACCATGTCCCCAAGAGCCATATCCACACACCTTTTGAACACTTCCAGGGATGGTGAATTCACCACTTCCCTGGGCAGCCTGTTCCAATGCCTGGCCACCCTTTCAATGAAGAAATTTTCCCTAAAATCTAATCTAAACCTCTTCTGGTTGGCTTAATCCTATCTGATTATTTGCTTTGCTCCTCATCTCCCCAGTGTGCGTCCCTCCTAGGTTTTTGTCTGTGCTGGAGTTTAAGTGCTAGACCAGAGTGTTTTCTTCTGGGAGGGTTTCACACACATTTTGTGTGATGTTTTTATTAGTCTGTGCAGTTGTGTATAGATGTGTGAGAATGGTGAGGAATGAATGAATTTTGGGATGTTTTATGGGAAAAAAAATCCTTTCTCATGCGCATCTCCCAAAAACTGTAGCTCTCTCAGTCACCTCTAACCACACCAAAGGACCTGGTGCATTGTCCTGCCTGGGTTTATCACCTACTGGACGTTCCCTGATGCACGCTTGGTGTCTTCCTATAATTCTTTTCTTTTTTTTTTTTGAGCTGATTGAAGGCATTTTCCCACTTTGTTTTCCAAACAGGGTATCTGGAGTGAGGTTGTTTGTACCTGCAGTTTGTAGTAGGAGACTCTCTCCTGTTTTCTGTGGCTCTGCAAAGCTGGTGAACCAGTAAGAAAAAAGTTTCCTGCAAGTCAGAAACTGATTCTTGGGACAAGAAAAGGTTAATTACCTTAGGAGGAAGAGAAGAGCCAGAGGAAATACTGCATGGACACCTAAGGATGCTTAAGGAACTTTGAAAAAGGAAATGAGTAAGAAAAGAAGCCAGTGTTTGAAAGGAGGGGACACAGCTCTGGCTACTGGGATTGTTCATTCTCAGAGGAAACATAAACGAGCTAAACAAGGAAAATGCCATACAGAGATCACACATTGTTTTTAAGGACAGGCCCCTAGACATGATCCCTGCTGCTGAGCTGTGACCCAGCTCCCAATCAATCTCTCCTTCCTGAAATGTCACTAACCTGCACTTAAGTGCAATAAGCCTTCCCAGCCTAATTGAAATTCTGAGCCAGAGTCAGGAGACATTTGCTTCAAGTAGTGTTTTAATTGTCTGCTCCCCAGGCTGGTAACAGAATATTTTGCGCCTTGTATTATTCAGGGAGACACCAGAGCTCAACCTTTCCCTTCAGGCTTGTGCCCCTCCTGTCTTGGGTTGCTGTTCTGTTCTTTATTTGGCCTCTGCTCACGCATTACCTGCGTGGATCCTCGTGTGCCTGCTCAGCCAGGGATCAGAACCAGCCCATCTGCTTGGATGCAGCTCTTTGATTCCACTTTTTATCTAGAAATAGATAATTTCCGGGAGGCATCAGGCCGAAACCAGACCCCTGGGGTTCTGTAGCCTGGAGTTATCTTTTTTCTTAGGTTTAACAGGACTCCTTTTTCTCAAGCAGTTGGCATTATAACTTTCGATGCACCAGTTGCTGTAACCAGGAGATTATTCTGGCAGAGAGTGGAGGAAGATTCAAACTCCCCGTGGCCTTTCCCTTTCCTCCCACAAGTGCTGCACTGAAGCCATGTCCAGAAATCTGTGCATGAAACCAGGTGGAAGTTATGGAAGTCACCACAAAACATTGGATAAGGCCAGGCATCCTCAAGAAGAGGTAAAATGAGCCTTAAAGACCTTCCTAATCTTCCCGGTCCTGTTGAACTCTCGCTGGCATTGGGTCAAACTGCACCAGTCTGTGCTGCAGTTTGGAGGAGCTGGGTGATCCATTTCCCTGTGAGAACCTTCCTGTCCTCCCTGTTAAGGCAATCCTACAAGTGTCCAACAAGGACTCGGCCGTGCCATCATCTATGGACCAGAATCAAGCAGAAGAAAAACCTTCCTTACCTGTTTTACCAGTTTTATGTGGGCAGGTACCACACCTGTCCAAAGAGGTGGGTTTGGTTACAATCCCTTTTTGGATAAGATTATGACTGTGGGATCTGGTGGGGTTTTTGGCTGCACCAGGCTTAGTAAAAACCACAGGGTTGTTTCCAGCTGGGATCTATGGCTGTAGATCACGGCCACAAGGAGCAAAATTTGTCTTTCCTCTCCCAGTCTCAACACCTTCCTATGTCATCTTATTTCCCATCATTATCAGAGACGCTCCCGCCTTGAAAATGAGGCAGAGGGAAGATGACTCTTCTGAGGTCATGTGTGACATTTCTGACAAGCCTGAGCTGACATCCAGAGCCCTGCGATGCTGCTGGTCCTGCCCCTTCAGAGGGCACAGCTCCCTGCACACCTCCGATGCCCTGGTTTCAGTTTGCTGTGCCAGGAACACCTGCAGGTCCTGTCCTGAGAGGGGACTGCCAAAGGGACAGTTGGACGTGGCTGTGAGTCAGCAGGAGCAGGCGAGGCACCTGGATAGAGCGAGTTCACCACCTGCCTGCAGCAGGCAGGGTTGTTCCTTCTCCTTTTACACAGCTTTGGCTTGTGGTTCCTGCTCATTTTAACCACTTGGCGTTCTCTGCCATCTCTCATCCCTGATGAGAGAAGGATTTTTCTGACCAAAAACCATCCTTGATGTCTGAGGTCATTTGGTCTCCTTCTATAATCAACAGAGAGAAATGGGTATTTCTAGCAAGATGGCCAAATATAAAGTCTATATTTTCAGAGTTCTTATTTTCCTCCTTTATTTATGAAGTGCCCAGGTGGACAGATCTGCACCACTGACCTCTAAAACCACCTGGGCTCTTTGTTGCTCACCTGGCAATGCTCTAGAGGGGGGTCTGGGATCTTGCAGCGAGCTCAGAATACAGATCAGGCTGCTTTTCTCTTACTCCCCTTTGAATCCTGCTCTGCAAGGAGAAGTGGCCCTCATGAGGGGAGGAAGTTGTGTTTTATGTGTAGTTGATTTGGAGTTCCTCAGAGCTCTGTTCTCCTGTCAGTGCCCCAGCAGCTGAGTGCTCCAGGCTGCAGAGGTGGAGACATGAGCTGTGCCTGTTATTCATGGGGTTTGTTCTCACTCTTCCTAATATGAACTCACGGTCTCTCCATTTTCTCTTTTTTCTTGCTAACGTCTTTTGGGTGAAGCTTCGCTGATTCTCGCTCTCATTCCCACACATTCCCACACTGTCTTTTGAGAAGGATTGTGAAAAAAACCCAAGGGCTGATAACAACGTTGAATTTGACACATCTGGACAGTTTTGGGGGGTGAAGCCCCTTCCCATAATCTTTCCTCATAATCCAGCAGTGCCAGCGCCATTTCTTATGCTGAGCTCCTACTTTGAAGTCCACACATGCTCTTTAGCTCCCACCAGGAGACACCAGAACAGGCTCAGCCTCCAAATTTGGACCCTTTGTTTTTGATACGTAGAGTTAGACCACTTGAATACCCCTCACTGAAAGTTTCTTGCAATTTTGGTGGCAATAAATTGGCTGCTACTCCCCTTTAGACTGTTTCACCCCAGGAAACCTCAATGGGAAGTGCAAGGAGCACTTTTCCATGAAGAAATGGAGGTAGCACATCTCGACAGATACTTCCATCTGTCAGGATGTGCTACCCAGGACACAGTGGGCTTGAAAAGCAATTTTCACATTAGGGATGGATAAAAGCCAAGTCTAGGTGTGCCGGGCTGAGATATTTGCTTTGGTGGCAGCTTGCACAGCTGGGAAGTGCTGGTGCTAATGCTGGTGCTTGGGTAATACCTAAAAATATCTCACAGATGTGTAAAAACCATGGATTCTGCCAGATCTACACTTGGTCTTGCTAAACAGCTCGGCCAGTAGATGTTGCTCTTGGCTCATGCTGATGTGCTCAAAAAAAAAAAAAAAAAAGAAATAGATGTATCCAACCTTCCAACCTGAGATATTTGGGGAGCCTCTGAAGCCAGGCAGTGCAGATCCATCCTTCACCAGCTTCCTGCTTTTGGCCTTCATGGGCCATCCCAGATGACCTCAGAGAAAAATAAAATATGACACAGCTCTTCAGATAGCAGTCACTAGTAGTAGATATGATTTTTAGAGGTTGTTTGCCTTGTGAGAAATGAGAATTGATGGACAAGCAGTCGGTGTCTCTAGGGGAGGTTGCATTCACAGAATCGTGGAATGGTTTGGGTGGGAAGGGACCTTAACGATCATCCAGTTCCACCCCCTGCCACGAGACAGAAACTTCCACAATCCCAGGTTGCTCCAAACCCCATCCAGCCTGGCCTTGGTCGCTTCCAGGGATGGGGCAGCCACAGCTTTGCCAGGGTCTCACCACACTCTGAGTGAAGAATTTCTTCTTAATATCTCATCTAAGTCTCTCCTCTATTACTTTAAAACTGCTCCTGCTTGTCCTGTCATTATCTGTGCATGGAAGAATTCACTCTCCCTCCTTTTTAAACCCTCTTTAATTACTGGAAGGCTGCAAGGAGGTTATCCAAAAGGGATTTAGCCACACTCCTCATTTCATGGAGTGCTACAGGAAAGGGAGTCACCTGGTGCACTGGCTCTCCATCCTGAACAGTCCTGGCAATCCAGGATAACCCAACCACTCCTGACTCCTCCGAGCACCAGAGGTGACAAAAGGGAAGAAGGAGGCAGGGAAATCTTCCACCGTCTGTCTCCATCCTCTATTCTCATACAGATTAATTTCCAGTCAATCTGGGGAATGTGCTGGGAGGAAAACACCGTCCTTGGTCTGCCCAGAACCCGCCTATTTGTTCAGACGATCTTGTAGACAATTTGTTCAGGGACGTTTGTCTGCCTTCCCTCATAGACAAAAAATAGCTAATGCACATGATGATTAGCAATTAAGTAGGGTCAATAATTTGTAAAGTGGTCTGAATCTCTGTATATCTGGTAATAAACCCACTCTTCTCCTCTTCCCTCTCCACACACACTCACCTCCCTCGCTCTGCAGCTCCAATCACAGCAGTAATTAGGCACTGCCTAATGCAGGCTCTCAGGATCAAGGGCTGTCTGTGGCTGTTCTGCCCATGGAGTGCCAATCCCAGAACGAGTCTCATCTTACTCAAGGCCTCTTAACACTGCTGGAATATAAATGGCAAATGGGAACAACAGGAAAAGTCATTTACAAATTCCTGGGTAAATGCTGAGCTTTCGTGGCATCTCCTCATCTGTGATGATTTAATCGCTCAATTGTCTGCCTTTCTTTTCTTAAGCAGGGCCTCAGACCAAGGGAATTTCACATCAGATTTGTCTCTAGGAACAAAGGGGTTTAAGCCTTTAAGACCTTGATCTCTCAAGGCTGAAGATTATGGGTATGTGGGACTGGATGAGCAGACTCAGGGCTAAGAAATTCTCGTGGAGATACTTTCATTAGGGAAAAGGTTTTCCTTTAGTGGTGATTACGGGAGAAATCAGAGGGAGACCTCACCTGTAGCAAGGTAACATCTGTTCTACATCAAGACAGTACAAAGAACAAGAGCTTAACTCCTATTTAGTTTTTAGGCTAAAAATACAGGCTGAGACCACAAGTCTGCTGCCTGCAGAACTACACAAATTCCATTTGGCATTTCCTTGTGCCACTCTGGGACTTTGAAGGGACATAACAGACACGTGTGAATAATCCCCTCCCACCACTGACAGAAAAGGCAACGACTTTGGGAACGGTCGATTACAAATCAGGCTGAGAATTGCTTTATTCATGCTAATCCAGAGTCTCTGAGGGATCTGTGAGCAAATTGCTGTGCCTGTGGTCTGTTTTATAGTGCTCCAGCTTCGGATTCCCAGCAATGATGCTAAAGACTCACATACCACACCTTAATGTCAAAAGATCAATACTAACCTCGTCATTATAATGCTGGTAAAGGTTGACGATATTGATTTCTTGCCCTTGATGCCAAGGCATGCTGGATACCACGTGGTGATTATCCAAGATGCAGAACTGCAGCTGCTGCCTCCCAAAACTCTCATTAAGCAACCTGAAAGCAGCTTCTCATTTGGATGCCTCCAATAGCTTGAGCATATCCCTGCCTTCTCCTTGGACTGAAGAAATTGGGGAATTTAGGATGATTTTCTACACTCAGGGAGTGGTGAGGCCCTGGCATAGGCTGCACAGAGAAGCTGTGGCTGTCCCATCTCTGGAAGTGTTCAAATCCAGGTTGGATGAGGCTCTGAGCAACCTGGGATAGTGGAAAGTGTCCCTGGCCATGGCAGGATGATCTTTAGCATCCCTTCCAACACAAACCATTCAAAGAATTCGTGATTTTATGATCCCAAACCCCACTGTGCTGGGAAGGAATTTCCCTTCTAGTTGTGCTATCCCCGAAGGTGCTAAGAAAAGAAATATTTAAAGGCATTCATTACCCATGCAATGGAACACATCAGATTAAGTTGAAATCCTGAAAATTTGACTGGATCTTGCCTTGGCCTGGTCTAGTGGGAGGTGTCCCTGCCCGTGGCAGGAGGGTTGGAACTCAATGATCTTTAAGGTCCCTTCCAAACCAAACCATTCTACGATTCTATGATTTAACTTCCCCCAGATTCTCCCTCACCTCACCCGAGTGTTACACGAGCCAACCGTTCTGCCTGCCCCTCTCTTAATGAGGCGACTTGGAAAGAGGCAGAGACACAGGGACAAGCCTGAAACCTGCTCCCTTCTGCAGTGGAAAACATGGACAAGGTGTCAAGGGCAGAGCTGGGAACGGCAGCCCCTGCCCAGCGAGGCAGCCTGGGTTAGCACCTTCCCGTGCAGGGTGAGTGTATCTGACAGCTCGGAGAAGGAGGGGACTCGGGCAGGAGAAATGCCTGCTGACAAGCTGCTTATTCCCCAGCCTTCCTCAGAGGTGAGCACACAGAAAACACTTTCATGTGGTTTTCAGCCGCCTCCGTTCCTCTTCCGGGCAAAATCCCCATCACTGACATCCCTGTATGAAGAGGGTTTGTCTGTGCCTATCAAAACAGCATTAAATATTTGGTTTAATAGTGCCAAGGTGCTGCCTCAGCTGGAGTTTGTGTTTCTGGCTCTGTCTTGGGAGCTGTTCGTAGAGCTGGGAGTGCTGGGAGACACAAATTGTGTGGTGTCCTCATCAAAACTGCTCTGAGGGGAGACATTTGGCTCCTGGGTTGTCCTTTTGGGTGATTCTCTCTCTCTTCTCCTGGAAGATGTTCACCTGAAGAGTTTGACTTCTCTCAGTGTTGTAAAGATACCGTGGGCAGGTCTTTTAGCTTTACACCACCTCCCCAGTTCATCCTGCAGGAGCAATAATGGCACAGCCCTGCCTTGCAGTGCTCTTGTGACGAGAAATATGTCACAGCTCGTGGAGGGCTGAGAAACTGCGGTCTTGGGGACCACAGGAATCCTTCAGGTGGAAATGATGTCCAGGAAACAAGATGGAATTGCATAGGCTTGCAGAGCTCTGGCTGTTACAATATTTCATGGCGTTTATGGGTTTATGCAGTGTTCTGAAAGTGTTTTAGAGGTGAAAACCAAGGCCCTTCAAGCCAGGAAAGATGGAACAGAGAACCATTGAATTGTTTAAGTTGGAAAAGCCCTCTAAGATCATTGAGTCCAGCCATTAACCCAGCACTGCCAAGCCCACCACTAAACCACGTCCCCAACAGATCATTTAAATGCATGAAAGGAAATTTCACAAATGCTTTCCTTTGATTTCCTTTTATGAAAATAGATAGTGATCCTGGTATCAGGGAAGGTTTCAATCAGCTTGGGCTGCTCAGTTAGATTTGAATGGGATCACGTACTCCTCACCATGGGGAGACACGCACGTGGCTGAGCTAATCTGTCCCCTCTGTGCTTTGCAGAGGGGTCTGCAGCAGCGTGGAGAAGCAAGCAGTGCGTGAACCCAGCTCTGGTGTGATTTATACAACTTCACAGAGGTTCAGGGCGGGGAAGCATTTCATTCCTCCCTGGTGGTGCAGGCTGGATTTCTCTTCACAAGTCTGTTCTCTTCACAAGTCTGTTCTCTGATATTTTGCCTGCTCTGCTTTGAAATGAGTTAAGTGATTAGGCCTCTATGGCTTTCTTATGGGAAGATTCTTCCACGGTTTTATTTGATCTCCCGTTCCAGACTAAACATTCCCTTTCTCATTTCCCTGCCCACCTCCCCCACCATTTCCACAGAAATAATCTCTCTTTATCCCTAGTGTTTCATTTGCAGGGATTCATGTAATAAGCACAGCTTTATGCTGGGTTTCCTTGAAAGCTGCACACTGGCCTCATTTCCATCTTCCTTAAGTGATTTGTAGAACAGAGGGAGATTGAAGCTGGTCCTAAATGTTTGTCCAGGTTTGACCTCGTTACCTTCATTTGCAGGGACTCGTGAATGCTGTGGGAATCAGTGGCAGCTTCGGGCACTCAGCAGATTTGAAAAATCACATAATTTATTTGGGTGCCCAGAAGTGAGTGACCTGAGCACGTTTTGGCAATTTTGGTGGTGGGAAATACTGGCTTGACCTTGAGCTGGCTGTGCCCTGACCACATCTCCATGAAGGGGAGTCACAGGGTTAAAGTTAAGGTAGGAAGAGGCCAAGCAACTGGGAAAGCACCAGGAACCATCTTGTTGGCCAGATCAGGGGTTTTTTTTGGCCTAAAATCCTCTCATTAGCAGTGGCTACCAAGGGAAAATAGCAGAACAAGACAAACACACAGCATCCAGACAGCCTGAAAGGAGGTTGTGGCCAGGTGGGGCTCAGCATCTTCTCCCAGGCAACAGGAAAAGAGAGAATGTGCCAGGAGAGATTCATGCTGGACATCAGGAAGAATTTCTTCACTGAAAGGGTTGTCAGACACTGGAATGGGCTGCCCAGGGAGGTGATGGATTCACCATCCCTGGAAGTGTTCAAGAAATGGTTGGACGTGGCACTGAGTGCTGTGGTTTGGTCAACAGGGTCAGAGGTTGGACTCGATGATCCTGAAGATCCTTTCCAACTTTGTACAACTCAGCAGCTTGAAGCCCAGGGAGCTTCTGAGCAAGGGCTGCTGGGTTCGTATCTATTACCATTTATGGGTTTGTCTTTCCTGCATTTCCCCAGTTACGTTTTATATTCATGGAAACTTTGGTGCCTTTTCGAGCTGTGAAAGCATCGCACCGTTGGACACCGCTCTGTGTCTGTAAATTATGTCCTTCACTGGTTTTGCACCTGCCTCCTGCCAGTTTCATTTGACACCCCTCAATTCCAGCACTGGAAAACTCAAAAAGCCAGTCCCTGATTACCTTTCCCTGGCAGCTCATGAACTTTTAATGCACGTTAATAATTTTTCTCCTCCCTTCCATGGAGGAGAGTTAAACAATCATGGAATGGTTTGGTTTTCAAGAGGTCTCAAAGATCACCTTGTTCCAAGCCTTGTTTCTTGTTCAGAGACACCTTCCACTGTCCCAGGTTGCTCCAAGTCCCATCCAGCCCGGCCTTGGACATTTCCAGGGATGGGGCAGCCACAGCTTCTCTGGAAAACCTGTGCCAGGGCCTCACCACCCTCATGGTAATGAATTCCTTCCTGTTATCTTATCTAAATCTAACTTCTTTCAGCTTAAAACCATTCCCCCTTTTCCTTTCACTCCATGTCCTTGCAATGAATGATTTTGCTTTTTAGGGAGCTTGGGGTGATTTTTTTTATATTAATGTGCACAACCTGCAAAACAGCAAAGAGTTACATGGGATTTCTTTTGGAAAAGGCAGAGGAGGAACCACTGGAGCAACTCACTTGTGCTGCTGTAGACTTTCATCGCACGGGACACGAGGAGGGGGCATCCTCCTGAAAGATTTCTCTCTTTTTTTTCCACAGAAGGAACAAACTGAATGTATGACTTTCCAGGAACGATCACTGGCTGGTGTAATAGAAGGGTGTTTTCAGAACAGCCCCTTCTGGACTTGCTCTTTTCCAGCACCATAGAAAGGAAAGTGATAAAATGAGGAGCACCTTCCTCCCTTACCCCATTGTGTAACAAATTTAGGATTCAGATGGTATAAGACAATCTCACTCTCGATCTCCCTTCAGTATCCTTCCCCCTATTTGCATAAGAAATGACATTTTTCCCACTCATTTGCTAATTGAGGTGATTCAGAAACAGTGATATAAATTCCACTACAAATATTCCCAGTGGTAGCACACAGAGCTGTGGTGGGGTTTTTGCAGTCTGGACATGTTTTTCAGACACAGAATGCCCTGACCTGCCGAGCTGGAGACAGCTGCCAACAAGACGTGTCTTCAGCTGGGGTCAGTGAGAGGCTAAATCCAAAAAAGCAAAATCGGAGGTGGATGTGGAGTGTCAGCAAAGCCCCTTTTGCTGTGCTCTATTGATTGTCTCGTGTTGATTCCTTAGTTTTTGCTGTTGTCACTGCCATCTGATTCAAGGGATTGCTGTTAAATTAAAAGGCATGATTGACTGACTGGCATCTGAGACACATTGCAGCTGTCAGCTGTGGAGATAAACTCCGGATCAGGATGCAAATCTTCCCAAAGATCAAGGGTGTTTGGACGAGGTGTCTACGTGGAGCCCTCTTAGTTAATTTGCAGGAGGAAAGACCCATTCTTTTGGCATCTCTGCTTAAGATTCAGAACGAGAAATGCCAAATATGAGCTTGCTGGTTGATGTAAACCATCTTGGAATTTTCTCCATTTAACTGGAGAATTAGAATGCATTGGGTCAGCCTTGCATGAAAAGTAATTTGTTTTAGTCCATGATCATGATAAGAACTGACTGAGGAGGATCAAAAAACTCTTTAGAAACTGGATTAAAGGCCTCCCTGAATGATGGGCACTCAACCAGCCACGAGCCTCAGATGCAGCAGCCACATTTGTTGAAACACGTTCTAGGAGCTTGGGCTGTTCTCCAAAAATAAAAAATACAAATTAAACCTGGCTGTGTGATCAAGGTGACAGCTGCTGGTTGTGATGGGAACCTTTGGAGTCCTCTAGTTTCAGGGAATAAAGGGCAAAGTGAGAGAATTCCGTGGTTCTACGAGGCCGTAGCTGAGAAAAACTTCACAAAGTGGGAACGGGTTGGGTGTGTGACCTTCGGAGGAGTCAGTGCCTTTGAAAAGCAAAACCCTTTATAGTGCAGTTGCAGCAGCCTCATTATTTCTGGATTAAGGACAGATGGCAACTCAACCCGCATCGATCAGCGGGAGCAGCAGTTTGCTGAGAGCTCGTGGAAAGAGACTCCAGGGGTAGCAGGGGCTGTCTGCAAAAGGTCCCATTAACTTCAGAGCGAGCCTGCACTGCATTTCATGTGGATTCCTCGCTTCCCAGCATCAAAAAAACATCCAACCTCATGCTCAAAATGGAAGAAGGGGCAGAGCAAGGGATTGTGTGGTGGGCAAGTGGGGATGAACATTTTCTAGAAGATGGGGAGTCCGTGGGGGCTGTGTCAGCTCAACAAGGGGACACTGAGTGATGGACTGAGGGATGGGGCAGCTGTGCAGCCTCTGCAGGGACTGCATCACGCTCGCGTCCCTTCTGCAGCTTCTGCGTTGGGCTAAAAGCATCTGTGTGACACCACAGCCATTTTAGATCATTCCACAGCCATTGGAGGTCATTCTTTTAATAGAATCATGGAATCATTAAGGTTGGAAGAGCCCTCTAGGATCACCAAGCTCAACTGCCAGTGTAGCACCACCACCACGTCCTCAAGTGCCACATCTCCACCTTGTTAGAACACTCACAGGGATGGTGACTACACCTCTTCCCTGGGCAGCCTGTTCCAGTGTTTAAAACACTTTCTGTGAAGAAATTTTGCCAAATATATAATCTAAAACTCCCCCTGGCACATCTTGAGGCCATTTCATCCCGTCATTTGTTACCTGGGAGAAGAGACTGACACCCACCTCTTTACAAGCTCCTGTCAGGGAGTTGTAGGGACAGATGAGGTCTCCCTTCAGCCTCCTTTTCTCTGGGCTGAGCCCCCTCAGCCCACTCAGCCACTCCTTTCCAGAAGCCAGATGCAGCAGTGGGCACAAAAACCCCCGTGTTTTCCTCATGGCACAGCATTTCCCCCTCCCCCCGAAAGGTGGGATAGGAATAACTTCATATAATAGACCCTTAACCACTTGTTTACAGCTCCACTAAAAAAGACAAATCACTTGAAGCAGTGAAGGACTAGACCCAGGAGAAGAAGGGGGATTTCAAAAGGTTTATCTGACAGCCAATAAACAAGATAAATAACATGCAGCATTTAATTTGTCAGGACCATGGTACAACCTGATGATAAAAAAGGACTGCTCCATAAAGTGGGGAATACCTTTGTCTTGCCTGTAAACGCCTGGGTTGATTTACTAAGTGCCCTAGTACTTCTCTAGTTCCTCTTTAGTACTCACAAATGGGATGGAAACTGAGGAATAAGGAGAGGAAGGAGGTTATCTGTGCTCAACCTCATAAACTGATCTCATTCCAGTTAAGGATTTGAGATCATGACAGTTTTAATCTTTTTTTCCCTGGTTCTTCTAGGAAAAATTATTGCTGAGGATAAGCAGAGTAAGAGTTTGCTCTGCTCTGCTCAGGTGAGACCCACCTGCAGAGCTGCCTCCAGCTCTGGGCTCCAGCACAGGAAGGACGTGGAGCTGCTGGAGGAGTCCAGAGGAGGCACCAGGATGATCAGAGGGCTGGAGCAGCTCTGCTGTGAGGAAAGGCTGAGAGAATTGGTATTTTTCAGCCTGGAGGAGAGAAGCTTTGGGGTTACCTCATTGTGGCCTTCCAGGACCCAAAGGGAGCCTACAAGAAAAATGGAGAGAGACTATTTACAAAGGCCTGGAGTGACAGGAGGGGGAATGGCTTCAAACTGAAAGAAGGTTTAGGTTAGATATTAGGAAGAAATTCTTGACTGTGAGGGTGGTGAGGCCCTGGCACAGGTTGCCCAGAGAAGCTGTGGCTGCCCCTGGATCCCTGGAAGTGTCCAAGGCCAGGTTGGACAGGCCTTGGAGCAACCTGGGATAGTGGAAGGTGTCCCTGCCCATGGCAGGGGTTGGAATTGGGTGGTCTCTGAGGTCCCTTCCAGCTCAAACCGTTCCATGATTCTGTGATTCTGTGATTTAAGAAATCAGACGCTGGCACCTTCATTATCCCTCACTCTTTCCTGCAGTGAAACCAGGCAGAATCTATTTCTATGTATATTTTTGGGGAGCAATGCCATAATAGGTCATATCCCAAATGCATCGATGTGATTGATGATGATTTGAATAATCCATCATCAAACTGGGGATATGACGACAGCCAATGACTCTGGGTCCATATTTTGCTTACAAACACAACATGAAATAACTTCTAAAGACACTGGTCTCAAAAAGAAGCATCCCGAATAAATGACAATCCAAGCCAAGCCTTGTGTGGAGCTGCTTTCTCCCTTCCCCAGCCTTACTCCTAATCTGCAAGGGAGTGAGACTAAAGACATCCTGAAAAGGGCAAGCCAGGAGTTGATTTACTCCTAATCGTGTCTGGTTACAGATATCCTATTGATCAGCTCGAGCCAGGCATCGGGCTACCTCCCATTACACCAATGGTTTCTCTTACAAATGAAACACAATCAGGAAATGGAAGACAAGCCTGTGTTCCCGTGCTGTTTAGAAAAGGAACCTGCAGAGAAAATGACTTTTGAGGGAAAGACAGTCTTCTTCAAGGTCAAATAATTGTTTTGTGCCAGTAACAACTCCATCCTCCGCGCTGCTGCCAGGATCTCTGGGCAGGTTCACTGCTCTCCATTTCCATCCTGCTCCATTTTTCCATGTTATTCTCATGATTTAAGTATCTGAGCAGCTTCCATGGCCATCAGCAGTGGGAAGGTTGCTGAGCCTGTATTTATTTTCACTCTGTCTTGGAGGGAAAAGTCAAAACACAACCAGGTTGGAGGTAGCAGAGCATGAACTCGTGCATTTTTGCTCGTGGACTTGGACGAGTATTTGCCCATCCCTGTGCTAGGGGATGCTGATAATGTCCCTAAATTCTGGTCTGGCACCTAGTTGGGCTCGTTTTTCGAGACAGGGCTGGTGTCCTGTCTATGGTGTGTAGGGACCAGCAGAGCCCAGAGCTCAGAGTACAGCTACAATTTCCTCATAAATAGCAGTTCAGGGAGGCTGAGTCAGCTGAAGTGGATCATCTGCATCTGTGAATTCTCTGACTGTTGGCAAGGGAGAAAAAAAAAAGGGGGGAGAGGGGGTATTTCATTTTTATTTTAAAAACAAGATTTTTTTCCCAGTGTTTCCTGTCTTAAAAAAAAACCCTCTACATCTTCAGCTTGTTATCCTTATCCGTGCCTGAGCACAGCACAGAGCTGAATTCCCTGGACCTGAAACATCTCCAAGGGTAGCTGTGGGTAATGAGAGAATTCACAGCAGGCAAAGCAGCCATGTGAAAGTGGCCACCTCTGGGCTGAAGGGCCACCTCTGCTCCTCCCCATGAGGTGGACAAACGATGGAGCAGAACAGTCAAGCCAAGGCTTATTTCAGGAGATTTTAGATTGCTGCATGCGGCCGATGAGGAGCGAACTGACCACTGAGGGGTGTGACAGCTTATCCATCACCTGAAAAGATTGGATAATCCCCTGCTGTCTTTTACAACCCAAAACTCAGCCTTGCTGTGCTCCCTGCAGGCGTTTAGACTGTGGGAGGCAAGCTGGATTCAGATGGTCTTCACAGTCCATCCTGCCATCAGCATTTATGGACGTTCCACCCGGGCCAGTTGTTCTTGGCAGGAGGCTGGAAAGACACAGGGTGGAGGAGGCTGCAGAGGCTCAGAATTTCCCTTCTTGGGTAGCAGGATCATCCCTGCAGACAGGTGTTTTGGTGGATCCATCAGTTTTCAGAGCTGTCAATTGTGGTACAGTGGGGAAAGCTGAGCATTGCTGACACCGGCACTGAGCATGGCTGGGGAGAGGAGCCGAAAATGCACCTTCATCTTATGGTGCTCAGAGATTGCTCCCTGGGGGTTCTGCAAAGGGTGCTGGAGGAAATGTCATTCCCGTGTTATTCCCCCGCCAAAGCTGTCCTTGAGAGCAGTGCCTCTCTGTGGCTGGTGGGGTCTGCAGTGTGGGGAAAGGAAATGCCTTTTTTTGGGAAATATGAGTGGTAGGACCCTTATCCGTTCTCACCTCCCTTGTCTTCGCATTGTGTGTTTGTGTGGTGGCAGAAGGAGGAGACACAACCTCACTGATAGTGGATTTGTACCTTGAAGTGGTTTTTGCTCGTGTCTTATGGGGTTAGAAGCCAACTGGAAACAAAATGGGCAGAGGGTCTTGTCAGAGAGGAGCTCTTTGCCACAGTAAGCACAGTAAGAGCAGGACTAGCTGGAATCGTAGAATATCCTGAGTTGGAAGGGACTCCCAAGGGTCACTGAAGTCCAACTCCTGGCTGTGCACAGGACAGCCCCAAGAACCCCACAATGTGCCTGAGGGCATCATCCAAACACTTCTTAAACTCTGGAAACAGGAATAACTGAAGAGAGGTCAATGTAAAGGCAGGCAATGCTTCTCCCTTCCCTTTCTTGATTTTCTGGGCTACCCTGCGGTGTCCAGTCCCACCACTTTTAAAGACACCCCAGTTTTGGCTCTTGGCAGCTGGTACGTGGCAGGGTCTGCCAGGCCGGCGCTGCCTCAGCTCCCCGGGCGCTGGGCTCTCACTGGGGCTGACTGGGGCTTTTCTGGATCTCGCCCAGGTGGTTGGAACTCGTGGTCGGCTTGGGGCGACTGCACCAAGGACTGCGGGGGCGGCCTGCAGACCCGCATGCGCTCCTGCAAGCCCCTTCCCAACGAGGGCCTGGCCTGCGAGGGAGTCCTGGAGGAAGGACGGCTGTGCAATAGGAAGGCTTGCAATAGTAAGTGGAGGCATGTTCCCTTGCACGCGCGGGGCCGGGGCGCCCTTCCTGGGAGGAGGAGGTTGGCCTCACCCCCGTGAAGGATGGAGGGTGCTCCAGAGGCTCGGGGAGGCTGCCCCGGGGCTGTGTCGGAGCAGCAAGTCCAGGGGAATGTGTGGATTCGGCTGTGCATGGCCCTGCCCGTCCCCGCCTGTCTCGCATGCACGCGCGCACGTGCTGGCACAGTCTTCCTACGCCTTCCAGGCCTTCAGCCCAAAGGATTTACAGGAATCCATAAGCAGCCTTACATCAGGATTTCATATGCTGGTGGTAAATCTGCCATGTCCTTAAAGGCATTTTTTTCAGTTCTCCCAAATAATTAAAGCTCAGAGGGATGTTAATCTTGCTGCTTCTTGGTTTAGTTCAAGAGCAGTGACCCTGCCCCTTTCTTTTACAAACGGAAGCATCCTGTGCTAAGATGTGAAGAAAGATCTGGCTGTTAGACAGGGACTGAGTGATGGAAAGGCTTCGGTGGGTGCTCCACTCTCCTCCTGTAATTCATCCTCTTTCTAAGTCTTCTTCTCCAGAGAAGTGCCCACACCAGTTAGATATTGATAGTTTGAGCTGGTGAACCTCCAGCACTTTCATCCCCAGTTCTTCTTTTGCTTTAAGCTGAGCTGAGAGGGGGATGAAGAGGAAAAGGCAACTGCAGACCCAGCTCAGCTCAACAAATGCGAGAAAATGGCTGGTTATAATTATTCCCTTCTTTTTATTTCAAATTCAGAGCAGAGAATGTTTGAATAACTCCTCTGACTAGTCAAATAACTAAGGAAAGTTCAGCTGTCTTCAAAGGCTGGGAAGTATCTCCTGATAAGAGGGAAGTTCAAATAAAGGGACATAAATATATTCCTCTAATAAGGGCTAAAATGATTTCATGCATTTTTTAACATTTCCATAAATTTAAAATATGTTGCAATTAGGCTTAGACTTCTTTTTTTTTTAAATGAAACCTGGTATATTGAATCTCATCTCCTTGACTCACAATTGCTGAATTCCCTCTGAGGTTTGCCCATACCAGAGATATTTGATCCGTGTCTCCCATGCTTGTTGGTGACTTTGTAGTCATGACTCAGCTGTGGCTTGTGCTAGGGAGAGTAGGAGCTCAAGGGCCTGGAAGCTGATCCTGAAAAAAGTCCAGCTGCGGGATTGGGCTGTGCCTGAGTGGAGTTGGAGGAAGGGCCACGCCAGTCTTGGTGAAGAGTGTGTGAAGGAAGAAGGTAGAGATGGCACCGGGAGTGGGAGAGAGGGATCTGCAGGGCTGGTCACTCTTTGGACATGGGAACACATGGGACAACAGGCAAAAAAGCTCCTTAATGTGTCCCTCCTGTGCTGGATAAACTAGGGGGGACCCAGTTCCCCAGATTCTCCTTGCAGGACGTCTTTCCTCATCCCTAACCATCTTCCAAGCTGTCCACAGGACCTGCTTGATTCCTTTGCAGCCTTCTTGAAGTGGTGAGAGGGGAAACACCCTGTTTTCTGGGGGGAGCACCCTGTTTTCCAGGGTGAAGACCCTGTTTTCCAGGGGGAGCACTCTGTTTTCCAGGGTGAAGACCCTGTTTTCCAGGGGGAGCACTCTGTTTTCCGGGGGGAACACCCTGTTTTCCAGGGCCAGCCTCATCAACACTGAGCAAGAGGTGTAACATCTTCCCTTGATCTTCCCCAGGGGCAAGACTTTGGTTCTTCTTCATGGTAGATCTAGTGGGGCTGTGGTGGCAAGGAGTGGGATGGGGTGGAGAACCATGGAGGCTGGGTTGGATTTCCATTGCATGGGGTGCAGAAGAAGAATGAATCAGTTTTTACTCACTATTTACTTCACTTTTTCCAGAACATAACACTCAGCAAAGCCAATCCTAAGTGCAAAAGACCTGGAGGGGGATGATTCAATTAATTATTTCACTCCTCTTCCAGTCCTCGTTCCATTGCATTCCCAGTCAATTCCTCCTCCAAACTGCAATGAGATTAGTTCAGCTCAGATTATTTGGGAAGAAGGAAATTCAAGATAGGTAGGAAGTCCTAGTTTGGAAGCAGAGTACACCCACAGAGTAGGGCAGCACAAACTGATTTATTCCATTGAAATAAATAAATTAATTATGATTAATTGTCCCAAGAGCCTTTTTGCACACAAACTGCAGAGCCCCATTTTGATGTTTTCATGCTGGAAAGGATTTGAGAGGATATGTGAGCAATAAATCTTTCCAGCAGAGCTCTCCATGCACATCTTGAGGTCTGTGTCCTATTTCTAGATAAACCTGTATCTCTTCATATGAAAACTGTTCACTTGGCTCTGAACTTGCCTCTCAGTGAATCTGCCCCTTGTTGCCTTTGCCCAAGGAGATGCACTTTTGACCCAAGAAGGGTTTCTAATTTTCTTGCTTGAATCTTTTCCTTCTCTTTACTTTGATCTGCACCAAAACCTAAGAGGATTTAAAAGTAGAATAGAAATCTTGTTTTAAATGTGTCACTGTTATTTTCATATTGACTTTTGCTCATAGATTTGTTGGGATGAGTAGAATGTTCATTCTTTCCCTGGAACTGTTATTATTCTAAGTGTTCATTATAAGCTGCAGTTAAGGTTCTAATTATTTTTTTAATTAAAAGAAAAAAATAGGAAAATTTGGAAAAAAAAAATAGAGGAATTGGCCAGGAGAACAACTTTATCTTGAATTGCTCAGCATTTAAGCAGCTTGTGGTAATACCTGACCAGCTCTCCAGGTATTATGGAATAGCTGAGATCTTAATTTTCTAGTAGGAAAAAAAAAAGCAGGAAAAAAATATTTTCCTTGAACAAAGGGCCATCTGTAATCCTGATAAAAAGCAGAACAAAACAGGGATGAGCGCTCTGATATTTTCCTCTTTGCTGTGGAGGTAAATTGAAACTTGTCCACTGAGAAGTTGCTGGCCAAGCAAGTCAGGTTAGAATGATACAGACATCCCCACCACCTGCAAAACAAGGGTAAACCCATCCCTTTTCTTTAACTTCTCCTTTCTCACATCTGCCAGGGTGGCTCAGAAGCTGATGGGTGATTAGCAGGAGTGTTTTAGCTGTTTAATTGGATCTCCAGCCTCTGGGGCAGGTTCTCAGAGTGCTGACACTCAGTTCTCTGGAGCTGCTGACAGGAACTTTTGTGCAAGATCTTTGAGGGTTTCGTTGGTTGTTTTATTTTGCTGGACCACAGCAAATGTTCCTGAGCTGTCTTGTCACACAGCTCCTCCCCCAGGTGGACCTTCCCCAGGTCCTGCCATTTTCCTCTTCCAGAGCTGCCCCAGGTGGGCCTTCAGCTGGTGCAGGAGTGAGAATGGTAGGAAAAACCGCTCAGTTTTCCCAAGAGGGGTGACTTGAGCCAGCCTGGTCCCCAAAATGTGGGGGCAGACACCTGGGCCCCAGAGCTGAGTCTGAACACGTTGTTTGGAGACCACAGAGGTTGAAATCAGTGTGCAGGGATGGCTGAACGACTCCACGGGTACCATTTTTATGTGGTCTTTGTGTTTTCCCGCTCGTTTGGGCCACCATCTCTGCTGTTTCATGTGCTAGAGTCTCTTGCTTGATGATCTTCTGGCTAAATTTCCCCAGGGATACACACCCAAGCCCAACGGGAAGCGAGCCAGGTAAGTTTTCCATGGGCAAAACCAAAAGCTGCGAAACGCTGAGGAGAAACTGTATTGAAGGCTCATCCCAAACTGGGAAGGAGACTTTGTCTGGTTACAGCAGCTTGGCTTAGGCAGAGCCTTTATTTGTGGCAGCTCAAGAGATGTAACTGGAAGGAAAACACTAAGTTTTTGTTGTAATTCTGATTTTTCCTTGCTAAAAGACTTGGTGATATCCCCCTCTACAGCACAGACAGGGGAGATTTCCTCCATCTCTTGGATTTGGGCAGGAGCTGCTGTTTTATAGGAGGGGAAAAAAATGCCAACTCAAGTGTGGTGGGAGCTTGCAGAGGAACTTCCCAGGTCCACCCACTGTGGACGGAAAGGGATGTGCTCCAGTGGCTCTTTTTGGCTGCACGGTTCTTGAAGACGGGTTTGCTCACGACCTGGCAGGCAGAGGGTCCTCAGAGGGAGCCTGGATGGACAACATCCAAACCAGAGGGGGAATGTCACGGGCCTGACCCCGATGTGGGAATTCGGCAGTGCTGGAGAGATGTAAGAACTAACAGAGATGTGGGCAGCCTGCGTTTATTCCTGGGGAGTGAGAACTGGCAGAGGAGCCAGCTGAAATCCTGCCACGCCATCTGGCAGAGGCTGCGCAGAACCATCCCTGACATTTCTGAATATGCAGATTGGGAAGACAGAGCTCCCCACGGCTGGGAAAGGGGTGACCACATCCTGACGTCAGGTGCAGGAGGGTGACACTGGCACAGTCCTGTTGTTCCAGGCTGGATTTTCAGCTTCCAGCAGGTTCAGGATGGAGCCCTTCAGCTGTTAGTGGTGTGAAGGAATGCACGTTCCACTTGACATTCCCAAGGCTGAGCCTCAGTCTCAGTCTCTGCCGCCCCTGATTCTCATTAAAAAAATAAAAAAATGCTGCAACCACAGAGCTGAAATATCCCGGGCATGTGTGGGAGCATCCTCATTCCCTGCAGGCCAGGCTAGAACTCACTGCAAGCTGGAGGAGCTCCTGTAGGTACCTGCCGCTGCTGCAGAGACTTTGCCCTGCCCCCTGTGCCTTTGCCCTGCCCACCTGAACGGGTGGTTCAGGCATTTCACGTGTGAGAGTCACAGATCTCCCCCAGTGATGTTTTCACAAATCTCAGATGTTCAAATCGAAATGCTTTGGGTCATTTCCTTAGCTGGTGTAATTGCAATGTATCCAGTGGCCTCCAAATTGACCCTCTTCTCCATCCACTGAGATTTTGGGGCTTAGGGGTTCTTAGTAATTCTGTGCTTTTCAGTTTTACTCTTCAGCAGCTGACAGATGCCCCAAAAAGTCCATAGCCACCACCTCGCCTTTCAGTTTTACTGCACTGAGATTAATTTGAATGTTTGTGGTATTTTTTTAATAAACCCTTTCCACTATTTGCTCTGGTTCATCCCTTCATTCCCACCATCCCACCTTGCCTGAATAATTTTCATGATCCTGCTATTTGCTTTGCCTCCCCTGTTTGGAGGGTGAGTACAGAGTGTGTAGCTGTGGTGAGACATGTTTGGATGTTAAAACCTTGGCCCACAGCACTTCAAAGTCTCTGCCTTTATTTTATTTTTCCCTTGGTTGAGTTGCAAGGTGCTGTCTGACACATTGCATGTTCTCATTAGAAGTGTTGGTCACCTGCTTCCTATTCCCACTCCTGCCAGCACTGCTCATCCTCCACATCCACACTTGAGCTGTGTTCTTTCAGAATCTCCTGTATTTGCCTCTGCTTGCAATTGAAACATCCCTGTTTGGTTCCAAGAGCATTTTCCCTCTATTCCTCCTGTTAGCGTTTGAAGGGTGCTTGGGTTTTTTGTGCCATTCTCACTGCATTTATCCAGCTGGGATGTAAATTGAGTCTAGGTCTTCCCTTAATCCTGGAATTACTCCTCTCCACTGACCCTGCTGTGGGAAAAAGGAATTCCTGCTGGAATCCAACCAGGTCCCCACTGCCTTTAGTTTTTGACCTCCACCCCATAAAGTTCAGGTACCCACAGCAAAGCAGCACTTGCACCAACTTCCCCGTGTTCCTGGGGGACCTGGTGTCTCCCTGCTTTGTTTGGAACCAGGACTGATTTGTGCATCTCTCCAAGGAAACGGTCCAGGTTAAACCTCAGCTGTGCTCTGTGTTAAATGGAGACAAACTGGCTTCTCTGCACATCCTTTTCCAGAGGGGAGGAAGGATTCCTGCAGCATTGGAGTGACCCTGGCAGGGGGGAAGCTTGGGGAAGCTGGAAGGGTCACTCATTCAGCCTCTAGGCCTGATTGGCTTTAATTAGCATGAGAAATAGCAGTGCAGACTTGTCATACCTGTCAAGGAGTAAAGGAAATCATTCAGTCCTTCAAGACTGGGGTAAGTCATTAGGAGATGTCAGTGACCTGGGGCCCAGATAATTGGTGAGAGGAGGTTCAGGGTGTTAGACTTGCAATTAAAACTTCTATTTTGCTCTTCTATCTTTCCTTCCGTCTGTCCTGCCTCCGATCCCTGTCCATCTGTGAACACTAACTGCATCTGGGATATTCAATCCCAGATTTTCCTTGTCACCTTCCTTGCTCTGGGCAGGTGACAAAGCCACCCAAGCTCCACATCTACTCCTTGATGCCCAGCCCTACTTTCTCCTCCCAGCCTAAAGAAGTCTGTGGGAAGCCCATGGGATGTGCTGCAGATGGAGACTTTGTGTGTTCTTGTGGTTTGTGGGATTTCATGGAGAGGACTTAAATCAGAGCAGATGAAAGTGTGTGGGTATGGCCAGGAATGGGTGGTGGGGATGTGAGAAGTCCCAAATATGGGAATAATTTAAGTTGTCTCCTAACAAACTCAAAAAAATGAGTATTGGAAAACTACTTAGAGTTTTTCTTTTTTGAACTGAATCTCCTACAGGAAAGTCTCGTGATTTTTAGCAGTAAAAAACATAGGGTTTGAGACCTTTCTGTTCCAGGAAAGAGCCCAGACAAAAACAAGGTGTTTGCAAATCTCCGGATGTTTGTGGTCCTGATGTCTGGCTGCGGGTATCTTTCCCTTGAGGATGGCAGGGTGGTGACTGCCCCATCCCATCCCCTCCAGCCAGCAACCAGCAGGGGCTGGGAAGGTTTGGAGGAGTCCATGTGACAATTCCTAGACTCCTCAAGTTCTGCTTTCAGGCAACAGTGATGGTAAATAATACAATTTCACAAACTCTCCCATGATCCAAACTGCTGAATATAAAGCCTGGCTCCTGGCAGGGACTCTCTGAATCATTCCTCTGCCTCCTCTGCTTTCCCTTTTTGGATGGCAGTAAAGACTCCTGCCACCACACTGAAGCTTCATTAACCTTTATTAATTTTCTCAGGGTTCCGGGATCAAAATTGTCACCATTTCATCTCTTGGCAGTTCATACTTCTTGAAAAGATGTCTGACTGTTTTACCTCCTTGGAGGAAAAGATCTTCTGTCTGGTACTTGCTGTTTGGAAACAAATTGGCTCTCAGATCACAGATTACTTGGGCTCAGCTCTGCTCTCTGCTATTCCATGTGACTCCGGTGGAGTCAGCTGAGCTCTCTTGATTTACAGCAGGCACTCCTGGTGGATGGGATTTGATTGTTATTGCTGGGTTGTTTCTCTCTCTGCTAGAAAGGGAGTGTGTCAGGGTTACAACATGTCCAATAGTACAGACAACAGAAATTTTAGTCTTCCCCTCCAGCCAGTTCAGGGCTGATCCACACAGAATGAAAATGGAAAGCTGGCAGAATGTGGGCTTGGAAGGAACAGTTAAATGCCTTTGATTTCCAGTGGATGCATTATTTACCTTCTGAACTCAACACCGTGGGCTCCACTGGAAGATTTTCAGTAGGACACAAGGGTCAGGAGCTTGTCTCTCACTGAGATGGAAAAGTTCCCAGTTATAGCTCTGTTGGTACTTTGCTGATGCCAGAATTTCTTCTCTCCTTGTTGTTGGTGGCAGGGTAAAGTCTGTGAAGGAGACATTCTATTTAGATATCCCTTTCCTTTCCAGCTGCCCTCACCTGCCTGCTCCACTCAGCATTTCCTGGTTCCTCTACAGGGCATTTCTAGGCAGGTGCTGGTTGCAAGGCAGAATTTCCCACTGAAAACACCCTGCCAGTTACCACCATAAATCTCAAAACACCACTAGGAGTGGCAGGATTCAGTGCCAGCACGTCTGAAAAGGATAAATCCTCCACAAGCGCAGCGAGGAGTGCAGACACCCTAGAAAACCACTGAAATTAATTAAAGACAACACATAAGGGATCATACTCTGCATGGTCCCAAATCTCACTCAAAAAGAAGTGGTTGAACCACCAACCAGCCCAAGTCTTTCAGGCTGGTTGGTGCTGAAACCTCGGGGAAGAACTGGTGGCCAGGGGTGCTGGGGTTGGAAAGCAGGCGGTCATGTCAGGGGAACGTCGCAGGTCGCTGTTGTTAATGCGTGTAACCTTTGTAGTGAAAGATCTTGCAGAGTGAACCAAGGTGTATTTACATGACCCATTACCTTGCCATAGCCAATGGACGCTATAATTCCAGAAGCCAATCGCTGAGGTCCACAGATAACAGAAAGCGAGAGGACCCTGACGAACTGCAGCACTACGGGTACCCTGCACCTCAAATAGGTAAGCTCTGACCTCCCACAGCGGCCTCTGGAGCTGGGACACTGCTCTGGTCACTGCACTGCCCAGCTGGGCTGGGCTCTCTGCACTGTTTCAATGACCCTCCCCAACCATCTCCTTCCCCCCAGGTCAGTGTGGGGGACGCTCCCCCTGTGTTGTCACGTGCTGAACAAATGGTCATCGCCCCGTTTGTTCCCATTCCATCACCCCACGGGGTTTTGTGTCGTCACCATCAGCCAGAGAAGGCAAAAAGGGACAGACACAAAGCCCTGACAAGACCATCCATCCCACAGAGCGCTTTCCCATCACCCTGCCTACTTCTGAGTCACTGCTTTGTCTGAATTATCCAGCCACACGTGGTTCATGAAGCCAAAGCTGGCCTTGCTGCAATGCAGCCCCTTTGCTGATGTCCATGTCATGCCTTCCCATTGGCTGTGAGAGAGGGTGAGCAGGGCTTGGTGGGGACAGAGCAGGATTGGTTTCCTCTGTCCCTGGCTCTTTAGTGCTGCTCAAGGGCTTGTCTCTGGTAGGTTCTGCAGCAGGACCTTCCACCCGTCTGCCACAGAAGGGGAATAATGTGTAGTAATAGCAGAGAGTGTGATCTGGGAAGATGGGGATGAATTGGACCTATATCTGCACCAGGTCTGATCTGCCCCATCCCTGGAAGTGTTCAAGGCCAGGCTGGATGGGGTTTTGGGCAACCTGATCTCGTGGAAGGTGTCCCTGCCCATGGCAGGGCGGCTGGAAGTAGATGATCTTTAAGGTTCCTTCCAACCCAAGCCATCCTGTGATTCTGTGATTCAGTCTGGAAAGGTTTTGTGCTCTCCCTTCACACCTGTGTGTCGTGGCAGGATCACGTGCTGAACCTGGCTCAGGTTAAAACCACTGCCCAGTGACCTTGCCAGCGTTTCGTGCTCTAGAAAGGCCTTAGAGAGGTGATTTGATTAGAAGTGAGAGAGGGTCATATTCTGGTGTAGGTTACCTGCTCTCCACCCAGCCCAGCAGGGCTTTGCCGCTGTGCAGCATCAGGAACCCGTGTGCTGTGGAGTATCTGGGGGTGACTGGGCAATTGCTGGGGTTGTGGTTTTCAACACAAAGCAGGGGACAGCCTCGATTTCCTCTCTACCCTGCAGAGACCCTGCTGCCTCCAGTGGGAGCAGCTCCACTGCCTGCGGGATTCCTGGAGTCTGGTAAAACCTGCAGGAGAGGGACGACCTTTGCCCTGCTATAACCTGGAAAAGCTGAGCTTAATCTCTCCTTCCAAATGCAGAGGAAAGGAAGGCACTTCAAGCCAGGCCCCTGTTATTCCTACTCTGCCTGGTCCCAGGTGCTTCCCCAGAGCTCCTGTTCCGGCCCGTAACTCAACCATCAGGTTTACAGTTTGGCATTTCTTCCCACTGTGCAGCTGGCTGCTGGATCTGGGCTCAGTGACATCTGTGGATCTGGCCTCAGTGTCGTCCCTGTCCCCTCCCTGCCGTCGTGGCCACCGCTGTAGCATGGCTGGCTTGGGCTGTGGCATCCCTGAGGGCAGCTTGGGCTGGGAGATGTGCATCGTCCTGCTGCAAGCTTCCCACATCCCTGTTGCTGTCCCAGGAGCACAGGTTGTTCATGGAAATCAGCATGGAGGAGATGTAGAGACAGAGGGGACAGTCCACCAAGGGATTAGAGGGAATTTTTAGCTGGGGGTGCCAAAGAAAAGCCCACAACTTCCCTATGGGCACAGATTTGAGGGAATAAGACATTTCACATCCTCTCAAGACCTGTAGAAAGATGAAACACAGAAATCAGCTGATGCCAGCCATAAGGACTGTGGATGAGGGGACAGCCCTGCCCAGCTGAAGAGCAGCGTTTTCTCCTGCCAGCCCTTCACATCCCCGGTGCCAGCCTGGGGGCCGTGGCAGGGCTGTGCTCTCAGCCAGGGTGCTGCTGGCAGCCCACGTGCCTCTCCCAGCAGCAGCACCAGAGCCAGATCCAGCCCAGCAGGTCCCTGGCACGGGCCCTCCTGGCTCAGCCCAGGCTGCTTCCAGGAGGACTCTGCCAGCAGCAGGGTGTGAGCAGAGAGGCACATGGGGAGGTGTCAGACTGACAGACCCCGAAACAGAAAGGGATCCTGGCAGAGGGATGGCAGGGATGTGCTGCTCCATTAGTGCCGAGGGAAGAAGAGTCGTGGGACAGCTGCAGGCGCTGGTGGGGACAGTGCAGCCGGGAGCTGGAATGATCCTGGATTGCAGTGCTGCATCCCCGTGGATTAACACCCGGCGTGTCTCGTTCTGCAGCACCTGCTGGACCCTCTCCATCTGCTGCGGCTGGAACTGTGGGAGCAGCAAGGGCCATCTGCCCGCTTCAAGTAGGGTGCTGAGCCCTGAAAAATCCTTTGGGACCCTCCTGTTAATCCCCAAGCTAGTCTGGGGCATCCCAGGACTGATCAAAAGTCAGTCCTGCTGAGACAGCTGCCTGCAGGCACCTGTGATGGTGCAGGGCTTAGCCCATTCTCCTCTGCAGATGAAGACAAATTTGGCTGGAGCCCCTCTGCTATGAACACAGGCTGAAAGACTCTGGGCTGTTCAGCCTGGAGAAGGGAAGGCTCTGGGAGAACTTAGAGCCTCTTCCAGTGCCTAAAGATCCTCCAGGAGAGCTGGAGAGGGACTTTGGACAAGGGCATGGAATGACGGGACAAGGGGCAATGAATTTAAGCTGAAGGAGGGTAGATTTAAATTCAATATTAGAACAAAAATCTTCATTGTGAGGGTGGTGAGACCCTGGCACAGGTTGTCCAGAGAAGCTGTGGCTGCCCCATCCCTGGAAATGTTCAAGGCCAGGTTGGACAGGGCTCGGAGCAACCTGGGATAGTAGAAGGTGTCCCTGCCCATGGCAGGGGCTTAGAACAAGATGATCTTTAAGGTTCCTTCCAGCCCAAACTATTCCATGATTATCGAATCTCTGGCAGATTTAATTATAAAACAGCACTGAGCTGGACTAGGCAGCTTTCAAACCCAATGAGCACGGTAGACATCTTGCCATTATATCAAAAAACAGGGTCAGAATCCACTTCTGGGATGAATAATTGCAAAATACTTCACTCAGTAATTTGCATTTGCTGCCATTTGACCCGCAGGATTGCAGAAATTCTTCTCACTCATAGTTTTGATGATGGGCACTATTGTGTTTCTCTTGAGTAGAGAGTGAATTTGTCTCATGCCCAAGAGTGTCTCAGAACTGGGTCTCGCTCGGTTTGAGAATTAGTTAAATTTGTGCAAGGTTTGAGACTAGGCTGGACGTAATGTCCCAGTGGACTGAGATAAATTGCTTGGTTCAGAATGACACCAAGCCCAAGGGAGTCACCAGCACTTAGAAAATAAACTGTATTATGGGTTTAAAAGCCAGGGATTCGTGCAATGTGAGGGACGGTAATTGAGGAGATTTACCTCTAAGCACAGCTATTTCTGCTGTGAAAGAGCAAAAGCCAGAAATAATAAAGAGGAAGGAGGCAGCAGAGGTGGATTTTGGTTCAAAGATGGCGTTCATTCATCCACTGATGAATGAATACATCCAGTAGCTCTTGTCTGAATATGGAGATTGCAAAACCCCAGCCGGGTCTGAGGGGGAGGTTGGTGGCATGGTGAGCTCTCCAAGCCACAAGCTGCGGATGGAGGAGGCCCCTGTGTCTCTGCAGGCTTCCCCTATCTCACCTCCGGCCTCCCAGAAAGATTTTGGGACCCAAATTTGGAGTGTTTAACTACCAAAATCCCCCAGCTCCCTGCCCCTGAGGGACTGGGTGTAGCTGGGTGCAGGACTGGGGAGGTTGCTCAAGGTGGATGGAGAAATGCAAAGGCATCCCTGGTTCATGGAGCATCCAAGCAGGCAAGGGAGCAGGAGTGGTTGGGATCTGTGGGCCTGAGAGGGATCTGCTGGAGTCTGGGACACTCTGGGTGGCAAATGATGAAGTGATGGTACCACAAAAGGAATTTGCTGGAAGTGAACTTGAAGCATGGCGGGACTCTGGGTCTGACAGAGCTGGATGTTGGAAAGGCAGGAAAATTGCCATGGAAATGCAGATCCCTGTCTACCAGGAGATCTAACACTTGTGAAACAGGATATGGGACTGATTCTTTCCTGAAGACCCAAAGCCTCAGAACACACGTCTCCTACGTCCCAGGGAAAGACCAGTGGTCCATAAGTTTCATCTAGCTGGGACCAACTGGGCAGAATAATGAAACAAAAGACAAAAGCAAAACAGTTCTGAGCAACTTTGGCTTAATGAACAACAGCAGCTGCATCTCATGACAATCATTGCAACGGCACAGATGATGTCGGGAAAGATTTATCCTCACCTCCACCTCTTCCTGTGTCCAGACAATAAATGATGGAGTGAAATGCTGTCAATTTGCAGCAAGGACAGGTCTTCCTCTACACTTTTCCCCCTCAACACATATTAATTCAACAGGCTCCAATCAGTGGGTGTATTTTTAATTCCCAGCTGCCGGAATGACAGGAGACGTTCAAAGCAGATGTGCTGAAAAGCATGACACAAACCAAACAGCACAGATAACTACCAAAAATCCTAAAGAGCAGATTGATGAGAGCCACAAATGCTTGAAATACTGCATGGATTTTCTTTGCATGGGGAAAACACTAGTAAATATAAATAAATAAATAAATAAATAAATAAATAAATAAATAAATAAATATACCACCTCGAGGAAAAAGCCAGAAATGCACAGTTTTAGGTAATACTGGTAAATTTGGTGGTCTCCAACCTTTACATTCCTGACCACAGTTCCTGCTCTGACATTTTCATGCAGCTGGTTTATAACCCTCGCTGAGATCTCCTGCTGCAGAGTCTCTTTCCTGCTCCTCATTGCAGCTGGACAGTTTAATACAGCATCCTCTGCCCAGCTTTCTTTGAGAATGGGGTGGTGGTGTGGGATAGCACATCCAGGTGCTGGCTGGATGACCCTTGGAGTCATATTTACCTGTTCCACCCAGTGCTGTGATACTTCTTATCACCCAAAAATCTGCCAAATGCATCCATTTGGGGTGAGACACGGGGCAGTCTGGGGTTTTGAAGAATTTGTCACGAGAAGGGGTTGCCCCTCTGTGATGCTGGTGTTTATTTTTTGCCATATGCCTGTGTTCTATACATACCAAATGCTACATTCCAGGTTTATTATGTGTAATTATTAGCAACCCATGAAAAATCTGAAAACCCGAACAATGCGTGGCTTAATTAAATGGAACAGAGCCAGCTTTTGTTTTCATGTGGGGAAGAAAAGCATTTTGTCAAGGGGTGGAATATTGGCTATGAAAACTAGTGGAAAACTGTCCTTTCCCTGCTCATTTCACACTTAGGGTGACTTATTTGGAAGTTGTGGCTGCTGAAACAACCCCAGTGGGAATATTAGTGACAAAGGGGATACATCTCAGTGCTTTTCACTCACATCAATGGGATATTTTTAGTTGCCTTTCCAATGCTGCCCCATCAGATAAGCAGTTGATAGGGACTGTGTGATGCCCTGGAAGAGTCAGCCTTGTTCTGTGTCACATGCCCGCAGCAGATCTCCACAGGTAGAGGAGATGCCAAGAAAACTCTCTGGGATTTCATCAGCTGACCCTTCCTAGGCACCGTCACCTTCTACTTTGTCAGCTCCTCCTCTGCCGATCTGCACTGGCAGGGGCTGTGAGAAGGCAGGAAAAGGAGTTGAATCCTTAAAAGTGAACAATTTATGGGTACATTTATCTGTCTAATCACTGTTGGTCCAATCTCTAAGTGAAGGTTCACTATCCCAGCTCACAAGGTTCTGAAGTGGCTGCACCATTTTCAGTGGAGTCTGCCCTTCCCAGTGCCCTGATGCTTCCACAGCATCCTTTTTTTTTTCCTTTCATATGCATGTGTGTTACAGCTCTACACAGTACCCAAAAAAAGCCCCTTTAGCCCATTCTCCACTCTCACATTTTCTCCCCAGTGCCCTCACACCCTCCCACCCATCTCGTCACCCCACCTGTAGGACACATTGCAGCCTCACAGATCTCACAGCTGGCCAAGTGTGACTCAGAAATTTCTTCCCTGGAGATCCAAGGATGCCACGTCCTCACCTTGTGTTCCAACCCCCACAGGTGACCCTGCAGCAGAGGAGTGGTCCCCGTGGAGCGTGTGCTCGACCACCTGCGGGGAGGGCTGGCAGACCAGGACCAGGTTCTGCGTTTCGTCTTCCTACAGCACCCAGTGCAGTGGCCCTCTCCGGGAGCAGAGGCAGTGCAACAACTCTGCCGTGTGCCCAGGTATTGGTGGGCAGCAGGGGAGGGACACTGGCTGCCTGTGGTATCTCCACTGGGATATTTCTGGGAGGCCCTGGCACGGGTTGCCCAGAGAAGCTGTGGCTGCTCCATCCCTGGAAGTGTTCAAGGCCAGCTTGGATGGGGCTTGGAGCAACCTGGGGAAGTGGACAGTGGTTGGAATTAGGTGATCTTTCAGTTCCCTTCCATTCCAAACCATTCTACGATTCTGTAATTCTTGGAGGGAGATGGTTTTTGTTTCCTGTTCATTCTCTTTATACTCTAAGGCCTCATACAGAGACTCTTGCTTGACCAAGCACCACGAGATGGGCACCTGCTTTGCATGAGGTGGACAATTCCATGCTATCTAAAGTCCATGAGCTCAGTACACCTGCAGGCAGGTGCCCTTTGGGGTGTTTACAGGTTGGTAACAATTTTGATGAAAAAGTAAGTTCTGGGGAGCCTGGAGCCTACAAGAAAGATGGAGAGGGGCTTTGTACAAGAGCATGGAGTGACAGGACAAAGGGGAATGGCTTCAAATTGAAAGACAGTAATATAGATTGAATATTAGGAAAAAATCCTTGATGGTGAGGGTGGAGAGGCCCTGGCACAGGTTTCCCAGGGAAGCTGTGGCTGCCCCATCCCTGGAAGTGTCCAAGGCCAGGTTGGATTGGGCTTGGAGCAACCTGAGATAGTGGAAGTTGTCCCTGACAATGGCAGGGGAGTGGAATGAGATGATCTTTGAGGTCTCTTTCAGTCCAAACCATTCTATGTTTCTATTTTGAAGAGTTGTGCTATTAAATTTGGTGCATTATTCATGTTTCCTGACCAGCACCATCACTGTTCAGAAACAATTCTATGATGGTGAAGCCACCATCCATGGTGAAATCACCATCCGTGTTCTTTCCTATATTTCCTCCTCTGGTTATCTCTTCTCATACAGGATGCCTGGTGAGAATTAGTTTTGAGCCCCCTTTCCTGACACTGGGGCATCAGTCACTGTTAGCAACTGATGAAGGACTGGAAAAGTCCCTGGTTTTTTGGGTTTCTTCTTTTCCTGAAGCATTATTGATTTGGCATTAACTTCTCTGGTAAAGCTGGAAGGGATGAAGTCCCTTAAGAGAGATCAGTGCATTCTTGTAACATTTGGCTTCTGGAGATTACAGTGACTAAAATTCCATAAATAACTTGGCCAGATTAGATTAGATTGGATTGGAGAAGATTAGATTAATATAGATTAGAAGGCTAATTAGATTATATTAAAATTGATTAGATGTCTAATTCCAGGAGCTACCAGAGATGGCTTGAGCACTCTTAGAGGATGTTGCCCATTCCATTTTACTCTTCCAAATGTCCCTAGCTTTGCCTCTGAGGTGTCACTGACGTATGACAGTAATCAGTAGACAGACTACAGCTTTTCTGAAAGCCTTAAAATGTTGTAGTCTTTGAGGATTCAATGAGAAAATGTTGGGAAAGAGGGGAAAAGGGGTAAGAACCAACAAAATGATGGTGATGATGCTTCCCTAAGGGTAGTGGGGTTTTATTCCTTTCTAGCTAAATCCATCTTTTGCTTAAAAAATGCCCTGTTGGCTCAAAAATCTTAAAAATTAAGGTCAGCTAAAAGTGCATTGTGGTTTACTGCAAAGACTGTAAAGCAGCAGACACTTGGTGTTGATATAAAAGCATAAAAATTACTTGATGTTCCTCTTGCACATTTTGGGTTGGTTTGTTCTCCAGCTTCCCACACACTGCTCGTTCCGGGTGGGAAGAAGCTGTGCCCTGTGGGCTCCCTCACTTCCTCAGACCTCCTCTGGAAAAGGAAAATCACTTCTTCTGCTTCCCTTGCAGTGCACGGCACCTGGGACGAGTGGTCTCCGTGGAGCCTGTGCTCTTCCACTTGTGGGAGAGGCTACAGGGATCGGACCCGCACCTGCAAACCCCCCCAGTTCGGTGGCAACCCCTGCGAGGGCCCCGAGAAGCAAACCAAGTTCTGCAACATCGCTCTCTGCCCAGGTAGGGACAGTTACAGATCTGAAACCTCCCCTCCAGCAGGTCTCCCCAGCTCAGTCTCCCTCACACGGCTCATCGAGGTCTGCAGCTGACTCCAGTGAAATTCTGAACTGCCCCAAGGTGGATTGAGAGGAAAGGGTTCATTGAAGAAGCAACCCGGAGGTGCTTTCTGGGGTTGTTCAGCTCAGAGATGACTCAGGTTCAGGTTTGCCCTGTGTGATCTCTTGCAGAGGACACCTCACATGGGTTGGATCTGGCTGCCACTGCTGTTTCCAAGACCATCTTAAGCTTCTCACCTGTTCTCCCCACTGAATGGTTTAAAGTCATTTTGCCTGACTGGGTTTGTTGTGCTGGAATTAATTAACAGTTTTACTTGTCTGTGCATTAATTCAATATATATGCAAGTTTTCTCTGTGGCTGATCCTGCTCTGGGTGGTGAGATGGACTAAGAGACTTCTGGTGGCCTCCCATGCCAAATTTAATCTTTTCACCTTTTCCCTACCCCTAAATTTCACTTCCAAATACTTCTCCTTGAGTTTTGCTTTGAAACATCAGAAAGAACCTCAAGATGAAATTACTTTTACCACCTGGAAATCCACTTATGCTCCAGAGGCTTCTTTCCTCTGACAGGCCCTGGGTTTACAACAGAGTCCCCCTTAATTTGACTCTGGGTGTCCTGGTGAACACAATCTGTACACGAGCGAGCTCCCCAAAACTCCCTCCCTATCTCTGGATAATGTCAACTGACATTTTTCCAGTTTAATGAGAATCATTATGAGACATTATTATGTCCCCGGAGGAGGAGAGGGATTGTGGGAGGGATGAGAACTTTGTGAAAACAGTGAGAAGCCTCCTGGCATTTCCCATCTAGTTTTCACTCCAAGTAACTATCCTTGGATATTTGGCTGCTGTCCAGAAGACTCTACTTGGAATAAGAACCTCCCAGACACCAAATTGACTCTGTCATAAAGAGACAAATTTAAGAAGTCAGAGCTGGCGTTGCTTGGGCAATAAAGCATACCCTGAGTTAACATTGATCCATAATTAATTTAAATACAAATAAATACGCGACCGAAACAGCGGTGGAAAAGACAAGCAGCCCAACTGCAAGGCTTCAGCTCTAATTAGTGCCACAAAGGCAATCAGCAGCTTGGCAGCGCCAAATGAGAGTGGCGTTGGGGAAATCACTGAAGCACAACAATGGGCGTTTGACACCCCAGACACTCGCAGTGTTCATTACCACCCTGCTCCGAGGATTTATTGCTGCAGCTGATAAAAATGCTCTGCTGCAGGGACAACAGGGCCTTTGTTGTTGCTCCGGAGCTGTGGGTGCCACAGGCTGAGCCCCGAGCCCTTGGAAGAGGGAAAAAGGAGGAAGACAATGCCTGTCTCCTCACGGGCTCCCCCGGACAATGAACATTTTTGATAGACCCCCACTGTGGTGTGACCATGGCACCAAACAGTCCTTGGCTGTGGCTGTGATGGGAACCCCTCAGCATCTTGACCAAGAGACATCTTTGCATCCGTGCAAGTGGCTGCAGGGACAACACAGCCACCTTTGTTTCTCCTTTTTTAAAAACGTTTCTGAAATCACAGCCTGTGAATAAATACGAGGAAATTACCTGTTCCAAATTCCCCACTGAACGACCAAATTACAGATTTGGCTCCTTTATTTTCCCATCTCCAAATGCTTGCATTCCTGATAAGCTGCCAATCACCAGCAGCAGGGAGGACATTGGAAAAATTCAACTTTTTTTGATAAATGCTATTTTTTTGGTAAATGTCACATTTAATGTGGTGAATGCAGTCTCATTTTTCCAACACAGGGAAATGTTAATGGGGAGCAGACACCATCATTATTAGGAAGACATTCTTCCCTGTGAAGGTGGTGGAGCCCTGGCTCAGGTTGCCCAGAGAAACTGGTTGCTCCATCCCTGGAAGTGTTCAAGGCCAGGTTGGATGGGGCTCGGAGCAGCCTGGGATAGTGGAAGGTGTCCCTGCCCATGGCAGGGGAGTAAAATTAGATAATCTTTACCTTTCCAACCCAAACCATCCAGTGATTCCATGATTTTATGATCAGTGCATGGAAACCTAGCAGCACAACCTTCAGCCAGAAAAGCCATGCTAATTTATACCCGGTAGGACCTACTTGGTGGAGTTTTGGATCATTTCCAGAGAAGAATCACCTGTCAAACACTGTATTTTATATTTTCCCTCTTTGGGATTGATAGGCAGTGGCATGAAGCCTTGAATTTATGCACAATGAAAACATAAATTTTGGATTGTTAAAATCACCTTTTGAAAGTACCTTTATGCCTGCCTGATTTTGCACACCTTGTGGTCCCCTTTGTGTTAACAGTTGCTCATTTGGATGTTTTTTACTTTTTCTTGGTTTTGCAAGTTTGCAAACAAAAAGCTGCTCAGCTGCAATGGGGATTACACAGGGCTGATCAATTCCTTGCAGATTACACGGGGGACCAGTTTGCATTTATTTTTTTTGGATGGAAAAGCAAAAAAAAAAAAAAAAAAAAAAAAAAAAAAAAAAAAAAAAAAAGAAAAAAAGAAAAAAACCTGCAACGTGATTTGAGCCAGAATTCAGACTTTTCAGAGATTCAGGTTGTTTTTCCCGAGTGAGATCTAGCAGCTAATTAGATCTAAACAGAGCATGATGACCACTGTTAATGAGAAAAATGCTCCAGGAAGAGCAGACTGGGTGATGGACCTGTTGATCAGGGACCAATTAGGGTGTAACCACCACACTTGGGAATGCCTCAGTCCATACCGTGATAATAAGATAAATTCCTGCTTCTCTCCCCATCCCTATCATAACCTCCGTTGTCCCTCCCTCCTCTATTTAATTATCAAAGACACTGCTGGGTAGAAACATCTCCAGCCTGTCAGAGTTAATTCGGCTGTGAGAGAAGTACACTGACCACACACACTCACCCTGTTCTCGGTCTTCTGTTGGAGCACACCTTTGCTCCCACATTTCCCAGCCAGCCGGAATGGTGGATTCCTGTCAGTAATGCTGTGATTTGAGTTTCTGGGTGTGCTGTAATGAAAAACAGAGCATTTGCAGGCTTGAGAAAGTTTACTCTCTGCAGGTTCATGCATTGCTTTACTGAAAAATGGGTCCCTTAAAAAAGTGCTGATAGCCCCAAATGGGAAATGTCGCAGTATTGTAGAGATCCCTTCGAAGTATTCAGTGAAAATATGAGCCGCGTCCTCTGGTGCGATGTTGTGTTGTGATCGGTAATGTTATCAGTTTGGACTTTCATGTTGGAATGTGCAGTATCAATAATTTCAACTTTCACAGTGTTATGCAGAGTGTGGAACATAAAAATTGAAGTGTTACCACACTTGCATCCTGTTGGACGGTTGGAGGCCGCAGAGGGTCCCAAAAATCCCTTTGCCACAGTTGCCCAAACTTTCTTTTCTGCTCTGTCCCCTCTCTCGAGTTCTGTGACTCTTTGTCCTCCCCACCTCGGTCCCTGGTAGGCAAAGGCCAAAGGCTCTCGCCACACGGCTCCTTCCAGAGGGAAAGGTTTTCACATTCCGCTCGTTTTCTTTCTTTGGGCCACTCAGTGGACGGCAACTGGAACGAGTGGTCGAGCTGGAGCTCGTGCTCCGCTTCCTGCTCCAACGGGACCCAGCAGCGGACGCGGGAATGCAACGGGCCCTCCTACGGCGGAGCCGAGTGCCAGGGACACTGGGTGGAGACCCGGGACTGCTTCCTGCGCCAGTGCCCAGGTCAGTGACCAACGTCTTCTTCTTTCTCTTGGCCCATCTTCCTCTGCAATCCCAGTAAAATGTTTCCTTGGGGAAGACTTGTGCCCTTTCCAGTGCAGTAATGAGGAGGTTTGGATCATTCCAACAGACCATGCCAGCCAAAATCCACCGCTGGCAAATGTTTCAGGAGACCCCAGGGAGGTGAGTGATTGCCCACAGGGAATGTGTCTTTCTAATCTTAGATTTCATCTGTTCAGCATGAGCTTAAAAAACCCCCAAGAAAATATCAATGAAACCCTTCCCTTGCCTCCACAGGGCTTCGGCTTCCCTCCTCTTTTTATTTTGTTCTTCTCCTCCCACCATTTCAACGTTCCCAGTTATATCTGAAGCAAACAGGGAATCCTCCATTGTATTTCAGCTTTAAACCTTATCAGTGAGAAGGTCTGGCACAATAAAGCCTTTGTTCATGTCTGTGTAAGACTTGTCATTTACTTTACTCATCTATCTGTGACTTAAAATAACAGTAATGACAGCAATAATAGTAATAAAAATAATAACAACAGTAATAATAGCAGTAATAATAATAATTATAATAATAATTCCTGCTAGAATTCATCCTGGTCTACCTATTTCCTCAGGAAATCCCTTTACACTCTGGTAGCACCATTATCTGCAGTATTTAACACAGGTGTTGGATTTTCCTACATGGTCTCGAGTAGGTTTTGATGTTTAGATATCTCATTCCTTCTTCGCAACTTAGGGAGATCTTCAAAGACAAAAAGGGCCTTCAGAACCCCTTTTTAGACAACCTTGTCCCACTGATTTCAGAGTTACCTGTCAAAGCCACTCGGGTCGTACTTTCCACTGCAGAAAATGTCACTAAATAAAGCACCAGGATTTGGTGCTGTCCCTCTTCTTTGATAATTTTCTTCTACTTCTTGGAGAAGGCATGGATCTCCCACCCTCCCAAAAGGAATTATTCAATCCGAGATGATGTGGTAACTCAGAATTAAAGCCCAAATAGTTAAGAGCAGACTTAGGCCTTGTTCTAGTTCTGTCACCGAGTTGTTGTGGTACAGCAGAGAATGTTTCCCTACCTTGCAGGCTTGTTGTGAGGGCTAATTAACATTTTTATGGTGCTTTGATAAATGCCATTGTTAACGTAAAAGAAGCAGAATTTTGATAAATGTCGTTGTTAGCGTAAAAGAGGTCACATTTCCACTGCATCTGGAAAGATGTTGGGAGAAGACACAGTGGAATGAGACAACATCCCAAACCTCTTTCCAAGGCACGTGAGGCATCAGTGCAATGGAAACAGCTGGAGGGAGGTTTATTTGATGTCTCTTCATGGTTTTTTGCCCAAGGGCTCTGCTGGTCTCTCTGAATCCCTGAGCCAGACCTTCTCTGGGAATGTCTATTTTCACACATGCATTGTACATCCCAAATGAACTCCAGCTATGGACTTTGCCTGGCAGATGTGGCTGCCAGGTTGAATCTCTGCCCATGGAAAGAGTGTTCAGGGGCACAGTCCCAAATCTCAGCCCTAGGAAAGGGATAGGGCTGTTTTTGCAGAGCATGGAGGTGCTGAGGAGGAACACAGGAACACCCTTGGACTGTTAAAGGGCTGATGGAATGGGAATGGGAACACTCAGATTTAATGTTAGTTGAGGATCAAAGATCCAAGGCAGGAGACTTCCCTTCCTAGCAAACCCTGCCCTACTCACCCCATGTTCTTCTGCCCACCTTGGGATCTTGACTCCTTCTGTTGCAGATGATGTTTGGCACCTAACAGGCTGTTTCTTCCTCTTTTTTTTTTGGTTTCCAGTGGATGGGAAGTGGCAGGCCTGGGGAGTGTGGGGCAGCTGCACCGCCACGTGTGGAGGTGGCACTCAGAGACGTGACCGGGTGTGCTATGGCCCCTTCTTTGGTGGAGAGACTTGCCAGGGTCCCAAGGAGGAGTACAAGCAGTGCAATGACAGAAGGTGTCCTGGTATGTTCCCCAGACCCCTCGTGCTTTCCTTTGAATGAGGCAGAATTCTGGAATTTTGGGTTTTGGGAATGGTTTCCATATCCTGTATCAGAGATCTGAACACTTCAGAGGGTCGTAATCTAATAAAATCTTACCCATGACCCAGGTACAAGATACAAGGTCTTGATTTGACTGTTGCAGAATCCAGTGCAACCATGTGGGTTTCAGTGAATATTTGGTTAATCTCACCCGTCTTGCTTTGGTGATTTTCATGTTTTCATTGCCATAGAGTTACAAGAGGAAAAGAGAAACTGTTTGGTAGCAAAAACTGGTATCAGAGTCTCAAGTCCATGAAGTTGTTGAGTACTAAGGATGCTGCAGAAGTTTCCCACCCTTTACCTCTGGGAAACCTGCACACCACTGGAATTTTTTAAAAAATGATGTGTCTGCATCTGTCAGAGCTTTACCCTGATCTCACCTTGTAGCAGAGTGCAAAAGCTGAATGGAGGGTGAGTGAGCTGTAGGTCAGATGAAAACCTGGGTTTGGATGTGAAAAATAAGCTGGAACGAACACTTCCAAATGGGAATGTTTCTGTCTGCCCCTCACACCATACAGAGACCGAAAAAAGGGCCTGTGCACCACTTTTGCTTTCTTCCTCAGTCTGAGTTGAAGGGCCTGGTGAAATTGCTGGTGGGGAATCAATGGCCTCTGTGATGTTGGCAGTCAGATTGCATTGATCGTAACAGGACATGAGCTTTGACTGAAAGGGTAATTAATTGTCAGAGCAGCTCAGCCAGAGACAGGAGGGATTCTCATGGCAGTATCCTGGTGTTCCTGCTGGAAAGGGGCGTCTCCCTAAAGGACACGAGGCAGTGGTTTTGATGCAGGAGTACCTGGGGGCAGATCTGGCACGTGGAGGCCAAGCCGACCCCTCAGACTCCCTCACAAAGCGCTGAAGACAAAGAGATGAAAGCCAGAGGACTTCAGCATGGAAGTTCCAGCACTTTCAGCTGGGAGATGACAGAGGAGGAGGCCGTGTGACAGCCTCGTCACTCTTTCCAGCTACGCTCTAATAAAAGGCATCACCTCTCCTTACAAGCTGTGCCTCTCAATTAGCAGTGGTGTGTGAGAATCTCTTCTAACTCTGCCACAAAGCTCTCCCTCGCCATAGAAAATCTTAGCACCGGGTTGTCTGGTGGTGTCTACAGAGTGAGGCAGATTTAGTTCAGCTTCAGTGTGTGCCAGCTGGGGCCCTGGCAGAACAAGCCCGATCTTTTCTTCTCTTTCTGCAGGGGTTGATGCCTGTGCAGTGCTCAAAAGGAAAAGGCAAGTCTCAGGCACTGGGGCCTGCCGGGGTTCACAGCCAGAAGGGTCTCGCTGCAGTTGTTAATTTGCAAGGGAAGGAAAAGGTGGGGAAACATCAGAGGCTAAAAATAAACTGGCTCAAATTGTTCTCCAGAAAGTATCAAATGCTGGCGTGATTTGATTTGAGCAGAAGAATTGAACTTAATTGCGTTAGTTATTAAAATCTCCCCGTGCAAATAGGTTACTCTGGTAAAAGGGATTTTGTTGTGAAGCAACATCAAAAAGAAAAAAAAAGAAGAAAAAAGGAAAGGATGAAATGATTCTCTCCTGGCCTGGGAATTGCTCCTGCGCTCACTGGCAAGACAACTCCAATCAGTGTATTTTTAAAGAGCATCTCTGATCCACAGCATCCCTCAGTGGTCCCCAGGGACACTGCAGGGGTGACGAGACCAGGAAGTTTTGACAGGCCAGCAGGGGAGAAAGGGGAGGAGAGATGTGAATGTTCTCCCTCTCTGCTTTTTGATGTGCTCTGCCGCTTTGTAGCCAAGGATGCTGGAAGCTTCCACACCCCAGAATCTTCCTGTGAACCATGGGACAATCTGTGACCGTGGTCAAAGCATGGGGACAGGAGTTTGGAATTCACTCCCTGCTCTGGGACAGGCTCCGTGGGTGACCGAGTGCTGTCACAAGTGGGTTATTCAATCTCCCTGCCCCACAGCTCCCTGTCAGCAGGCTGGAAATAAAACTGCCTCTTTTCCACCCCTGTTCTGCATTATCTGCAGAAGCCACGAGCTGCTGGCACAGGGATGAGTCCTGCTTATGTGCAGAGCACAGCTGGGGTCCCGCTTGCCCTCCGGGGCTCCATCACAAGAGTGATTACTCACAAGGGAACTTTAAACCAGGGGAAGGAGCATCTGTTTCCAAGCAGAGAACTCAGCTTATTCATTCCCAGTGTCTACTGGGGAGAAATCCATCTTTGAACTGCAGCTGGGGCTGGGGCCACACGATCTTGGAGCCTGCCTGCAGGAGCAGTGATGTGCAGGCAGCTTGTTGGGTCTTGTAGGAGTTCTTCAAAGAAGCAGGACCTGCCATGCCCATAATTTAAGGTTTGAGCCCTCCCCACAGCCAGAGTAGTCCCAGAGCAGCAGTGGGACATGTCCTGGCCAGCAGCAGGCACAAACTCAGCTTCCTTCTTATTGGTATTTTTACATGCACAACGAATGAAAACTGTAATCAAAAACTATTAAATCAAGTTTTTTCTCCTCCCCTCCCTCAGAGTGACAAAAACCATTAACGCCATCCTCATGGCTCCCTCTGCTTTACATGTTGTAAATAATGAGTTTCTCAGCACAAAGATGTCCTGTGGTGAATGTTTTTCTCCCAGATCCCACCAACTCCGGGACCGACTTAGCTCCACCCACAGACAGAAGCTTCCAAAACCATCCTTCCAATGATTTTTTTCTGTGATGTCTCAAAACACATTTCTGCAGGCTCCTGGGCTCTGCAGCAGTGTTTGGAAATGAGCTGCCGATGCCATTCCAACTTGTTGGGGCTCGGATCTTCTCTCTTTGTGCACAAGATGGAAGCAGGCAGAATGAAGACCACCAGGGGATGTGTCCATCTTGTCTCTTCATTTACTTGTTCTTTCCTTCATTCTTACTCCATTGATTCATGCCAGGCCTCATTTTAGATACATCCAACATGGAAGGTGGTGACCCTGAGGGATGGAAGAGGTGGAGTCTGGAGCCATGGAGTTCACCCATGAAAGATCTGCCCATTAAAAATTAGGAAATGAAACTCTTTGGTAGAGGGTAGCAACAGCAGTTTTCTTGCAAAGAGCTGCCACAAGGCAAGGCAAGGATGTGAGTGGACTTTCCCATGGATTTTAGTGAGCTAATCCTTGGAATGGATGAATGCCCGGTTTTCAGACAGGCAGAGCAAATTCCAGAGAGGTGCAGTGACTTTGTGAGGGACCAGGCAGCTGCAGAGCTGTAATTGCAGCTCCAGGCCTCCCGGCTCCCAGACCACGCTCCCATATTTCCTCTTTCCACTCCCTTTTCCGTGTCCTTGTTGAGGAAGAAGCTTTACCAACGGAGTTTTTCTCTCCTGGCAGAGCCCCACGAAATCTGTGACGAGGAGAGTCTTGGTCCTGTGGTGTGGAAAGAGACGCCAGCCGGGGATGCTGCAGCCGTCCGGTGTCCCCGCAATGCCACTGGTAAGGGTGACTGCATGGTGGGGAGGGGGTCCCCCCTCAGGGGATCCTTCATCCTGTGTGTCCTAGATGGGGAGAACCTGGCTGTGGGACAACCGGACAAGCACATGGACTTCCCTCCCTTTGTCCAGGGCTGAATTAGCTCTGTCTGGGTTTCTGTTTTCACTGTTAGGCAGAAACATCTTAGTTGTTACTGGACAATATGAGGTGGTTTCCATCCACCCACTGCCTGGTCCAGGGACAAGTTTGAAATTAAGGAATACTGGGATATGTTCCCTCCATTATCTACAAAAAGCTTTGCAGAGCAGGTAGGGCTTTAAAGTCCTCTGGATTTGGGTGTTGTATTTCTCTGCGGTGCCTAACAAAGCAGCAGTTGTCTGAGAGTAGGAAGTCTGAATTCCATTGTCCACTTACACTTAGAAACCTCAGCACCTCTCCAAACATTTCTTTGGGTGCTGAAGTTGATGGTCTGATCGTGGTGGTGTGAAGTAAAAGGATCTGGGTATCCAGGAGTTACCTGTTGTGGTCACATATTCCCTAAGGAGTGGAAGGCAAAGCAGAGAAGGATCCAGGAGCCGTGCTGATGGTGGGATTTGTCCTCAGCTGGATGTTCCTCACCCCCAGGCAGGAACAGAAATGGTGGCAGCAGTGTCAATAATGAATGTAAAGGTTTAATTTCGTTTGAGGGAGAGGGTTGGATACAGACAGCTCTCTTTGCCTCAGCCTGGGACAGCCAGTGGCATCCCCAATGCTGCCCTAGAAGGGCTGTATCCATAGAAAGGTCACTGAATCATTTGGCAGTGGCAGTGGGACTGCAGACCCAGCAACCCTGATCCTCAGACTTTCCAAATGGCGTCATGATGGCTGGGACAGGGTGATCCCTCTCCCTTTCCTCCTCTCTGGTATGTCTGTTCCTCCGCATCACAGGGCGTGTGATTATCACTGCAAACCCCTCTGTGGATTGGAGCAGAGGGAAAGCCTGGGGGAGGACTGGAAGCAGCTTTCAGAGAGTTTCAGCTGATGCAAAACTGGTGCTGTCGGGTGTTTATTCCCCTCCAGGCTGCGTGGGCAGCACAAGCCCTGCTTTAGTTGCAAGTACCAGACCAAACCACCTGGGGAGGCTCGTGGGGCTTCCTGAGCCAGGAAAAATCCTGCCATCCAGGGCAGGAGAAGAAACCTTCCCTTCACCCTGAGTAGCTATTTCCAATTTGTTAATTTTTGTTTTCCTGCCCCGTTACTTCTGCCGCCCTGCAATAATAAAAGTCAGGAGAAGGAAATAAAGATAATCCCACCTAAAGGCTTGTTCAGGCATCTGCAGGTGCCTGTGATGCCCTTTGTGCTGGTAGCTGAGTCTGAATGGGTGCATTGACCAGTTCTGGGTGATCTCCATAGAATCATGAAGGTTGGAAAAGACCTCTAAGATCCTCGGGTGCAACCATTAACCCAGCACTTCCAGGCCCACCACTAAACCACGTCCTCAAGTGCCACATCTACAGGTATTTTGAACACTTCTATGGATGATGACCCCACCACTTCTCTGGTCAGCTTGTTCTGATGCTTGACCATCCTTTCAGTGAAGAATTTTTCCTCAACACCCATTCCAAACCTTCCCTGGCACAACTTGAAGCCGTGTCCTGTTGTCCCATGACTTCCCACTCATGACAAAAGGCCTTTCATCCTGTCCTCACTCCCGGATTTGTTTCTTTCATCTTCCAGGGCTGATTCTTCGAAGATGCATCTTAGATGAAGAAGGCATCGCTTACTGGGAGCCTCCAACGTACATCAAGTGTGTTTCTATTGATTACAGGAACATACAGATGATGGTAAGGCGGCCCCACTGCTCAGCTCAGCAGGTTTGGGATCCTCCCCAGTGATTGTAACATGGCTACAGTAACAAAAAAGAAGGAAAAAAGGGAGTTTCCAGCTCTGCCTTGATTTTCTCTTACTGTTTTTTCTGCTTACTTTGTGATGCTCGGGCACTCCATGGGCAAGGGATGGTTCCTTTCAGGATATTTTAATATCCAGCTTGGCAGAATCTGGGTTCTTCCAGGCCTTTTGTATCACGTTGCCATTAAGGATTGCTGTGACTGTATCACTTTTAAATGAGCATCTTATTTATTGTTAATCTTAAATTCATTGTTATGAGGAATTTCTGCTGGTCTCCTGTTACCTTTAGGAGAACTGACCTCTCCTGTTCAGGGTAAGGTACAGTCTATCCTAAAATAATTCCAATTGGTTGTAAGACAACAAGGTTTTGGGGCAAAAAGATTCTGTTGGGTTATGAACAGAAGAAACTTTTTAGGAGGACAATTTCTTCTTCATGGGCATACAGAAAATTTCAGTTCTCTGCCATTTTAGAACCACTTAGAAGCTAATTTAGAATCTATCACTCTTTTCTATCATTTTAAAAATATCAGAGGCTCTCAGACCAGCAAAGATTGTCAGACTCATCTAATCTGCTCTCTGAATTGTGAGGGAGGTCAGAAACCTTCCCCCAGCAATTCCTTCACTGAGCTCATTAACTTGACTTCTGTCCCTAGAAGTGTTTCTCGCATTTCTTTTCTGTTTCTCAGACCAGGGAACACCTTGCCAAAGCTCAGCGTGGGTTGATGGGAGACGGGCTGTCAGATGTGCTCCAGAACCTTGTGGAAATCTCCCAGGATGGGACCAGCTACAGTGGGGACCTGCTGTCCACCATGGACGTACTCAGGAACATGACAGAGATCTTCCGTAGGGCTTATCACAGCCCAACTTCTGGGGATGTGCAGGTGAGCCCAGGTGCATTTCCTGGAGCCCAAGGCTGTGTTAGAGAGGTGTCCATGCTCAGGGCTCCAGGTTTGGTTACTGATACTGATTGTAGCTGATACAGTGCTGGCAAAAAACAGATTATTATTTTTCCCAACATAAATGTCTTTCTGTATTAACAAACTCTCCTTTTGAAGTGGTTCTTCCTTGGATTATAAAATAAGAAGTTGAAAGCCAAGGTCACTCTGAGCTATTTCAACCTGATAGCACTTTACTGCAGGGCCTAATTGATATGAGAACGTTATTTGGCAGGGATTTCAGGCTAATGACTGGAGGTAAAATGATCCTGTGGCATTGGGTACCTGGATGTTGATGTACAGAAATATCATCGTGGTTTCTCATCCCAGGGTTTTACTTCCAGCAGCTACAGAGCAGCTACAGGATACACCCTTGGGATGGGTCATCGCCCCATGACTTGAAACATTAAACTGATCCTGCAGGATCTGCAGAGAATGGTAAAACTGGAGAAAAAAAAAATCAATAGTCTTAAATTTCCTGTCTCCTTTCTTCTCAGTGTGCTGCAAAAGTCCTACCATGGACAGCACCCTCTTGGTCCATCTCTGCTTCTCCTGCCTGATCACAAGCCAAAGGGGATCCTAAGGTTTCCATATACTGGAAACAACAGAAATAATAGGAAAAAAAAAGATAGGAAAGGATTTGTGCAATGGAAGATCATCTGGTTTTAACCTGTTTCTGACACACATTTACCTAATCTGTCTTTAAAATCATCAGTAATGGACACAAGACTATTCCCAATCCAATCCCTTAGGAGATACAGTAGTTAAAGTGAGAGCCTTGGGAAAACGGCTAATTAAAACCTGTTTTGTCATTAACATCCTTGGGAACCTGTGAAATGCTGTGGGACCTTTTGGGAATGAGATCATGAGGACCCTTTCAGAGCATGTCTGAATCTCATGTGTCACTCCCACACCACTGTGACCTTCCCAGACTGGGCTACGTTTGCATAACCACCTCTTCTGTCCTCTCTTGTCTCCCTTCTCCAGAACTTCGTCCAGATCCTCAGCAACATTTTGTCGGAGGACAACCGGGAAAAATGGGAGGAAGCTCAGCTGGTATGAACCTTCAGCACCTTCCCTGGGAATGAAGAGGCTTTCAGCACAGGGTTAAGCCATGAGGAGAGGAATCTCCGAGTGTCTACATGACCTCCTAAGATGAGCTTAGTTCCAGGCTGAGTCACATTGAAGGAGTAACTCAGGGAGCCACAGGATCTCAGTTCTGAGCCAGACTCTCTGCATGAAGAACTGTGAAATGCTGGTGGTGTAAAACAAATTTGGGATGGCTTTCAGGGCTCAGGCTTGGTTGGGAGTTGATAATCCTGATGTCTTGCTGTAATTCCACTCTTTCCTCTTGCCAAGATAAAGAAGTAGGATCGCGTGGCTTTGAGTTCCTGGCTGAAAAGATGCAGGACAGTAGGGATTTTTAGAGCTGGGGTCTGCTCAGCTGAGCTTCTGGGTTCAGTTATGTTTAGCTTTATTTATCTTTATTTAGCTTTATTTATTTATCTCCTGCCAAGGTTAGGGATCCTGCTCAGTCCTGAACTCTCCATTCCTGGAAGTGTTCAAAGCCAGGTTGGATGGGGCTTTGAGCAAAATGTGGAAAGAGTCCTTGTCCATGGCAGGAGATTGCAATTAGCTGAACTTTGAAGTCCCTTCCAACCCAGGCCATTCTAAGATTCTATGAATAATTCTGTAGCTGAATTCTCAAGTATTAGGGGATGGTGTTGTTGGTTTTTCTTTCTGTGTCTTATTTGACCCTTGTCTCGTATGCCCCATTTGAACTCTCTGTTGTGGACTTGTGTCAGACCCATCCCTTTGTCCCTTTACCATTCCTTTGGTGAGCTGTTGCTGTTGCAAAATTCCTCCAAGAGATCTGGAAACAGCAAATAATCAAGAAAAAAAAATCACCCAACACACAAAGCAACCCCAGAGCTCAGTTATCTTCACACCAACCAGGGAAGTCCTCTGGGAAAAACTTTAACAGCGAGTGCTGGCACAATTGTTGAAAATCCAGAACATGAGACAGGGACTTGAAAACATTTCCTCCATGCAACAGGAACTCTGACAGGAGCTGAGCAGCCTTCTCCTCTCTTCTCCCTGATATCCTGTGCTTTCCTATTGAACTTGGATGAGGGTGACACAGTCTTTCTTTAGGTGGGATAAAGAATCTGGACGTGGTCCTGGGCAAGGAGGCCCTGCTGGAGCAAGTGGGTTGGGCCAGATGGCCTCCGAGGCCCCTTCCAAACTAAACTGTACCCTGATTCTGTGATTCTGTGCCCAAATACTCAGTCTCAAGCCTCCAGGTGCATGTAGGTATTTCAGCACTGAGCAGAGGAGACTGTCAAGTTGTCATGACAACAGGGAAACCCTGTTGATCCCCTTAAAACCAGCTCTCTCTGTGTGGCACCTGGTTCCCAGTGGCTTTCCGTGTGCAATCTGCCCTCTGCACCTCCAGGCAGGCACAGCCCAGCATCACCATGACCTGCATGTGGATTGGGAATATCTCGGGGAGAATGTTTTCCTGGTGTGTATTTTAGTGGGAATTGAGATGACAGCCCAGCACCACGGCTTTAGGACACAGAAATCTCCATGAACAGGATGCCAACAGAGGCTTCAGCAGTCTCTGTGCCTCTCCCTCAAAGCTGCTGGACCAAAATCGCGCCCTGCATTTTGTGAGATTGACCAATTCTTTTCAAACAAAGCCTTTGGCTCCTAATTTGCTCATTAAAAATAAACCCAACTTCATTGCAGTCTCACATTCCAATGCCCTGTGGCCCCCCAGGCAGAAAGATGTTGTTCAAGGAAAATAAAAACTAAAACAACCCATAAAGGCATTCAGAGAAGGGCTGCAATGATTTTTGATGAGCCTTTGTCGACCATTATACGATCAAACCTAAAATACAACATCCAGTGTAGCCTGTATTTGATTTGACCTTGTGATTTCAATCTGTAATGGAATATGGAAGTATGCAGCTAAAAATAGCATCCTCACTCAGTTCTCCTCCTTCTGTGCACACCTGCTGTACTGGCAGGACTTTTTAATCTCATCCTGAGACAGTTTTAGACTTACCGAGGTTCCTTGGATGGACAGAGAGAGAGAGAGACATGCATGGCCACCGCTGTGCTCCTTGCCCACACCCTCCATGGCTCAGCCCTCCTCCTGCCTCCTTCCCATCCTGCTTGTCCCCAGCTGTCCCTCCAGCTCTGCTCAGCCACCTCGGAATGTCTGGATTATGGTGAGGGGCTGAAAATGCTGTGAAAGTGGTGGAAGAGGAAAAGAAGAGGAGCTGAACTGCATTTCTTCAGCTTCTCGTGGCATTTGCTAAGCCCCTGTGGGCAAATGTGCTTTGGGGAGAAGACAGGTAGTCAGCACAGCTCGTTTCAAGTGGATTATGTTTTATGGAATCTGTCACCGAAAAACTGGTTATTGTTTAACAGCCCTGTCTTCAGTTGGCAAAGTACAGGTAAAGAAGAGTCACTGCCAATGTCTTTATCAATGGGGAAAAAGCAGGAAAGAAATAAGAGGCAGAGAACCTCCAGGACAGCCCGGGACCAAGAACTTGATGACTCAGGGAGTGAGATCCTGACAGCAAAACAGGAAAGGAGAAAACCAGGCTGCCTGGGATTCCACATTAGACCACAAATGTCCTTTGGTGTGGTTGCTTTCAATAGAGGGAGTTGGAATTAGATGATCTTTAAGGTCCTTTCCAACCCAAACCATTCTGCATTTCTGTGATTTTATGAAAGGAGATGGGCAGATTGTTCTCTTCTCCAGAGAATCTCAGATATTTCCTTTTGTTTAAAATCTTGCCTGCCACCCTAAATTTTATCAATCTGAATGTCACATTATAATTTTTTGCCTTTTTCTTTTTCTTTTTCTTTTTTTCTTTTTCTTTTTCTTTCTCTTTCTTTTTCTTTTTCTTTTGCTTTTGCTTTTGCTTTTGCTTTTGCTTTTGCTTTTGCTTCCTCTTTTTCTTTCTCTTTTTCTTCTTCTTCTTCTTCTTCTTCTTCTTCTTCTTTTTGTTCTCCTTTTTCTTCTTCTTTTTCTTTTCTTGGCTTCCTCTTAGGATTTCTCAGTCCTCCTTCTCCACAGCTCCGTAACGCTCCATTATACCCAGCATATGCTTCCAGCTCATGTGTGAGGGCAGAAACCTTTGCCCGCAGAGAAGCTCCTGCTGTTCTCTTTAGGATCTGATCTACTCAAAATTCTGCCTCTCTTTGCAGATAGGGCCAAACGCCAAGGAGCTGTTCAGGCTTGTGGAGGATTTCATTGATGTCATCGGCTTTCGCATGAAAGATTTCCGGGATTCCTACCAAGTCACCGACAACCTGGGTGAGTTCGTTTGCACTCCCCACGTCAGGGAGAGACCACCAAAAGCTGTTAATTACTGTGCAATATGGATAACCTGGGCTGTGGGGAGGGAAGGAAGGACGGGAGGCAGCAGGTGGTGGGACATTAAAAGGTCTGGGGGAGGACACGGACGGGCATAAATACAGAGTGGCTTTTCTCCAAAGAAGTTGGGATTTCATAAGGAAGAGGAAATATCCACAGAGAGATATCTGCTGAATGGAGAACAGATGACGAACTGGACAGAATTAGACTCCTTCTTTTATTTTTTGAACACAAGAACAGCCCAGCAGCCAGTGGAGGCAGTGGGCAAACAGCAGGCAGTGTTTGATTGATGCTGTGTGCACAATCACAGCATGGAACTTGTTGCCAGAGGAGGTTGCAGAAGCCAAAAAGTACAGATGGGTTCATGATGGGATTAGGAAAGTGCACAGAAGAGAGGTCCGTTGGTGGCTGTTAAAGTTGATGATCTGGATGCAGCCAGGAGCTGAGGAAGTCCTGCTGATTGCTGGGAGGACAAACCAAGAGGTGTCTTGTTTTTCTCACACTTCTTATCAGCTGCTGCTGGCCACCCCTGGAGATAAGGTGCTGGAGCAGACTGACCTCTCCTCTGCCAGGTTTGGTGCAGGCAGGACCCTTTCAGCAAAGCATGAGCCCTGGTGTCATCTTCTTTCATGCATAGACATTGCCCCGAGAGAGCATCACTCCTGTGGCTCCCAAGATCCAGTCTACCTGATTTCCCACTGATGCTTCCCATTTTCTCTTGAGCACACGTGAATTTACTGTTTACTTACTGCTTTTATTTCTTGCTTCTCCCCAGTCCTTGGCATTCACAAACTGCCTGCAAACGCAGCAACCGACATCACCTTCCCCATGAAAGGCTGGAGGGGAATGGTGGACTGGGCCAAGAACTCGGAGGACAAGGTCACTGTCTCCAGGAGCATCCTGTCTTCAGGGCTCTCAGGTAGGCAGCACAGCCAGCACAGATTTTCTCCTTCATTTTCTAAGAGTGGTTCCTTCCATTTGCCTGGTCTTCAAATCCACCTCCAGATCACCTGGATTTGCTCACAAATTTTTGGACATCAAAGCAGTGATGAGTGAAAATAAGGCTTTCAGATGTGGCCTGACCAGGAGTTTAACCTAAACTCCTCACAAAAGTTCAGGGGCAGGTTTAGTGCCCGGGTGTGGATGTTTATCTTTCCTTAAAGAAGCAGAAAAAAATGGCAAACAGTGCTTTAGGTGCCCCCCAAGACTGGATCCAGACCTGACGGAGCCATCTGAGGGTGAGTGGCTGTGAGTCAGCAGGTCAGGCCGAACAGCTGGTGGGTCTGAGTCTGCTTGCATGGACAAACTTTGATAGATCTGGGGATTTATGGCCCTTGTGTGAAATTTCCTGCCCCCAGAGATGAAATTCAGAGGCATTTATCACTGAGCCTCCACATCAGGGCATGGATATGAGCCCCAGCATGGAGATGGTCCCTCAACCAAGCTGGGCTCACTGCCAGATCTGGAAAAACACCTGGAGGTTTCTGGGATGATCTGACAGATGAGAGTCCCAGCACTCAAGGTGCTCATCTTTTGGCAGAGACACTTCACATTTGGCAGTATTGAGCCCTGAGTTCTCAAAAGCAGGACCCTAAGTTGGGCTGATTGCTGGGCAATGATGGGACTTACTTTTGGCACTCGTGGCTTTGAGAGCTGCTGGCTCCCCCTTCCTTGGGACAGAGGCTGGAGACTGAGTGGTTGCCACAAAAGACCTTTGGCCTCTGGTTGTCACACCAGGACCTTTTGTCATGGACTTCCCTGCCAGGGATGGCATCAGCCATCGCTTCAACTTGGGAAATCTGAGGCCAAGAACAGTTAAGTGACACCCCCAAGGGTAAACAGTGAGTCACTGGCAGAGCAAGGACCATGTCAAGCACTCCTTGTGTTTTGTTGTGCCTTGCAGACAGCGTGAGCTCCCTGGGAGAAGCTGGAGCACGTTGGGAGCGTTATCCCAGTTTGCTTGTGGATGCTGTGGTGCCTTCACTTTTGGAAACCTTTAATCACTTGTTGGACAAATTGCTGGTCCAGACATAGACAGAGGTGATCCTACCCTGAGGCTGAGGGCTGTCCCAAAGTATCCAGCTCCCCATGGAGCTGTTTTCCAGATTTCTGTTGGAAGCATCCTCTCACAGAGCTGCTCCAAGGCCCCCGAGCTGTAGTGACTGAGCAAACAAAAGGTGACATCCACCCTGAGGAAACAAATTCCCATCAGTGCTCACCTCTCCATGGTTTCCTGAGTACCACCCAGGGCTCTTCTGCCTCTGTTTTATTCAATATCTTGTGCTGGTGGTATAGTTTTTGAGGGGTTACTCAGCGATTCCAGCAGAAATCCACCTCTATTAGTTTTGATCCTCACTTTTCTCTGGCTGCAGGGAACAGGAGTAGCTATCTTGAGCAAAGTGATGAAGACAGGCAGCTTCATGAGACCAAATCCAAACCCCCTCGCTGCTGGGAGCTGACTTTGAACAGTCGATTTCGATGGGCCAACACTGATTTATGCAGTTGGGTGACACGATTGCTCTGCAAGCCTGTCTGTCAGTCTCTCTCAGTTATGTGCTCACCAGATATCCCAATCTGATGATAAGAAAGACAGACATGCAGAGCTCTGCCTGTCCTGCAGTGATGGAGCAGACACATTGTCAGCTCAACCTCAGTACAAGACCTCAGAGAAGCCCCACCTGGTGCTTTCCTGGGCTTCTTCAATGTTGTTTTCCACCCAGCCACTTGCTTTTTCTCCCCCTGAAAACCCAGCCCCAGGGCTGCCTCTGCTGCATTATCAGGGGAAGTTCTGGCTTTTTGCAGCTGGGCACCATGAGGCAGTGGAGGGGGAGGAAAAATAAGAGAAGGAGAAGGAGGTCAAGTGATGTGCCCAGGGGTCACACATGATTCAGAGGCTCATCTGGATCTGCTGCAGCCCCCAGAGGCAGCACATGAGTTTTGGGGTCAGAGCAGGCGCAGTGGGACCGCTCCCCTTCCTGCTGCCCTTGTCGGCCTGAGCGTGGCTCCTCTCTCTGATGGCCTGATAGCTGTGGACAGCTCCAAAGGCCTCGAGGTGGCTGCAAGAGACCTTTCCCCCATGCAGATTTGTCTGTTGTGGTGCCATCAGAGGAATTTGGGGGGTTCTGAATGGGGGAGCACCATTTGGGAGGGGTGAGCCTTGGCGAGGGTGGAGATCTGGGATGCTGGGTCACCCCGAAGGTGCTGAGCCCTCCCTGTGGTGACAGCAGCCACTGCATCCCAATACAGTGATGTTGGCATTGGCCACGCTCCTCCAGAGGCTAAATCCTGCCCCTGGGTGTCCCGTGGGGACAGCTGCCACCCTGATGGTCTCAGCGCTGTTGTCTTCTTCCCTCTCCCCTGGTGTCCTGCAGTGTCGGACGACTCCTCCGTCTTCGTGGTTGGGACCGTGCTGTACCGGAACGTGGGCAACATCCTCTCCCTGCAGAGGTAAGAGGGGCTGCCTGGGGAGGGGGAGCAGCTGGGGAATCACCAGGATGACCCCTGTGGCTGCAGAGCACTGGTTTTCCAGGGAAAAGTAGAGATCACTGGGTGCGACGGGACAGATTTTGACCTGCAGTGGGAATATTTTGACGCCCATGTTCAGCTGCGGCCAGGCTCGTGCGTCGCGTGCCGGAGGAGCAGGAATGTTTTCCCCATCCACGTGCAGCACCCCAGACATGAGGGGAGGAGGCTCAGTGCTGCTGTCTCATTGCTCCCTGCCACCCTTCGCCCTCCAGGAATGGAACCTCACCCTGCCCTCCCCGTCACGAGGGATTTTGGCCGCCCTGACAGACGGGGGATGCTCAGCTGCCCCGATCTTCCCGAGCTGCCAGCCACGCTGAGCCCTGGAGAGCAGCACGGCAGAAGACAGGCTCGGGGAGGAGAGAGGGGAGCAGAGCACGCCTGGCTGCACATGTCTGCCGTGTTCCCGGCGCTGCAAACTGCCTCAGGCACCAAAGCTTTTGTGTTCAGCACTCCCTTCCCTTTTCTTAGCTCCTCTCCCTTTTCCTTTCGCTCCTTTTTTTTTCTTCTTCCCGAGACTGGTACTGAGGCAGTAAATTAAGCATCCTAAGGCACCTTCTAAATCTGTTCTGCACTGATTAGCGTGAGCCCATTTACCATAAACACCAGGGCATCTCTCCTCGCCGATAATCATTTAAATACCTCCAGATTTAGCACTGGCAATGGCAAAAGAGCTCCGAGTGAGTGCAGAGAGGAATTAGCAAGTCAGCCAACTGTATTCTGTAATATCTTCCATTACAGCAGTGGGAATTAGATCAGAAGGGCAATAAACATCATTGGCTCAAATGATCCAGCGGTATTTCAGCTTCCTCTGGCCAAGCAGGGAATGAGCTCTGATAACCAGCAGCTGCGGCAGCCACAGCGTTCCCACGGGAGAGCTGATTTAAGATGTTCCTTAATTAAAGGACAGTCCCTCTTTTAAAAAAATCTCGAGTCTTGAATCACCTGTGGAGAGTCAAAGGAAAAAAGAAAAGATAAATGAAAGCAGCAGCAGCAGTAGAGCACCTCTTACTTCAGCACTGAGCAAATGGACACAGCATTAAAAAGGAGAACATTGTTAAATAACCATGTAGCTGCCTATGGGTAAAAAATATTTCTGACCACTGAAGAGAGTAGCTATTCTTGGGTGCACATTAGAAATATTGACCCAGACCCTGGATTGGACCACTCTGATTGATTGCAGAGTGATTTTTCCAAGAAGGAGAAAAAAAAAGTAGATTTAACTCAGCAAACAGCACCAGCTGAGCTGTTCCTAGTTGTCCCAATTTACCTCCCCCAAGCAGCAATTCCGTCTCTGAGTCACACATTACTCTGCCCCTTGGATCCAGAGAGCCCAGCGGATGTTGGCAGCTGTGACAGTTGGGATGGGCTGCACGTAAAACCTGATTTTCCAGGACGGGGAGGTGAGAGAGGCGCTTGGTCCCAGCTGGACTCTGCTGCAGAGGATGTGGACAGCAGAGAGCCACCAGCCTGGCTCTCCCCGTGCACCCAGCGCTGCATTTACAGCTCTTTGCACACCCTTGGTGGCCACTCAGGAGCCCTCTGAGCTCCTCTGAACTCCTGCTCAAGCCCGACCTCCACTTGTTTTGTTTTCTTCCCAGAAGCTGGGCTGCAACGTGCTTGTAGGAGAAGCGACTCATCTTCCTCCTGAAAGATTTCCCGTGATGCTGAGTCCTTCACCGCCCCCAACAAGCTGCTCAGCTGCTTAATTACCTTCTCTGCCAGGAGCCTGCCTCTCTTTTTGAGGCTGAATTTGTCAGACTTTCACTTCCAGGCACTGGGCCTTCGGGTGGGTGACTGAAAAGCCCTCCGTGTGCAAGGAACTGCCAGACAAGCCTTCCAACAGAGAACTTCTTGTTTGTTTTTCCTGCATCTGGATTGATTTTGTGTCTCTGTTTTGAACTCCCTTTGCTGTTTCCCCATTTCAAAGTGAAGCTGAACCCAACAGCACAGTGGAATCCAGACAAGGAGGGTACAGACAGAAGTTCTTTGCTTCATCTCAGTGGAAGGGATCTGAAAGATCATCGAGTTCCACCCCCTGCCATGAGCAGGGACACCTTCCACTGTCCCAGGTCCTGTCCAACCTGGCCTTGGACACTTCCAGGGGAGGGGCAGCCACAGCTTCTCTGGGCAACCTGTGCCAGGGCCTCACCACCTTCTGAGCAAAGAATTTCTTCTCAACATTTAATCCAAACCTCTCCTCTTTTAGTTTAAAGCCATTCCCCCTTGTACCATCCCTATTTACCCACGTAAAAAAATTCTCTCGATGTTTTTCACAAGCCTCCTTCAACTTCTGGTTGAGCTGTGGCTTCCTGGCCACTGATCACCCTTCACGGTCTGCACACCGGTGACGTCTGTGTTCTAACGGCTTGCCACGGTGAAAAATCAAATTCCCTTTCTGTTTGTGTTTGCTGCATCGATTCTCACCTGCTCCTCAGCCTCCACAAGGAGGTTTCAGTGTCATCCCCGCTGCTCATGCGAATATTCAGCAGCACTGACCCAAGGACTGACCCTTGCAGACACAGCCTCTAATGAAGACATGCACTGGTGGTTACCTTTCAGCAGATCCCATTTTTAGCCTCTTACAGCTGCCTACTCCCATTGATTTACTCCTTTACTTTTCCTTTGTAGGGTGACAGTGGGGCTTTGTCGCTTCATTCTTTTTTTCTTCTTCTTCTTCTTTAGTTTTTCCTTTTTTTTAAAGGAAAATATGTATTTGTTATCTTTTTCTTTACCCTATTAAATCAATGTTGTTGTTCCCTCTAGTGTTGGTGGAACAGTGGCTTTCTGAGCATCCACTTACACATCCATGGACAATTACAAATATTTATTTTCTTTTTTTTTTTTCTCTTTAAACCCTTTTTTTTTTAAGTTGCTGTTAAGCAAGTGCAAATCTTTCCCACCTAATTCTTTTTTAAAAAGAAAGATAAAACCCAGAGAGAAAAGTGAAAGATTTTAGCAATACCTGCAGATTTGGTGAAGATTTGGATAGGGAAGGATTTCCTTTGTCCATGGATGCCACAAGGGCTGGGAGTAGCCTGATCTGGATCTATCACTCCCCTCCCAAATCCTTCATGGCAGCACTTTCAGCTGCTGGTTGTGAGGATCTTTTTCTTATTTCAACACCAATAAACTGCAGAAAAATGAGGAAACTCTGTGTATTTACATGTTCAGTGTCCAGGGAAGTGTCTACAAAGAGTTTGGCTTTCCAGGAATGGGAGACATCACCTCACTTATCGCCCCTCCCATGAGCCAAATCTCCCAGGGCTGCCAGGTTTATTACAATACTTGTCTGAGCACAGACATTTAGACATCTACATGAAAGGTTTGGCCTTTCTCCATTTGCTTTTGGTCCTCAGGGGATGAAGATACACACCAGTGCCTCCAGCCAGGATCGTGTGCTGCCCCATGGATAAGCAACCATGCCTCAGCCTCACTGCAGTGCAGGCTAAGCCAGCCTTGGAGAGGCAAAACAGGATTTTTTTTCTGGAAAGCACATGAAATCACAGAATATTCTGAGCTGGAAGGGACCTACAAGGGTCAGTGTAATCCAAATGAGCTCTGTTTCTTTGTGTCAGGGACAGAAAATGAGCCCAGGAATATTTTATTTCTGGGATGGATACAGACTATAAGTCCGGTTGCTTTAGGGGTTGATAAGGTCCATAAAATGGTTTGATTTTGGAGGGATAGATGTGGATTGGCTATGAGGGGAGCCCAGAGGGCAGAGGATGGGGTCCAGCAGCTGCAAATGTCTTTGGGGATATTTTAAAGTGATGGGGTCAATCCCTTCTGCACTGTGTACACTAAACCTTGCACCACCAGTGATGGCTGCAGTGGGATTCCCTGCTCCACAAAAATCCCTCTAAAACCTCTCTTTCCCCTCTTCTCCCCAGGAACAGCACCGTTCTGAACTCCAAAGTCATTTCTGTGACTGTGAAGCCATTCCCTCGGTCTCTCCTCACCCCTCTGGAAATCGAATTCTCCCACCTGTACAACGTAAGTGGTTCCTGGGAACCTGCCCCATCCCATGGCTGTGTTTGCTCCTGCAGGGCAGGAATGTGTTGGTGTCAGGAAGGAGGTGGTTTTGATGGGCTCCTGACATCTCTTTGCTGGGGCAGGACCCTTCAATCTTCCCCAAAAAAGGCTGCATCTCCAGGGCAGCAGGAGGGTGACACTGCTGGCGCAGGGAACGTGGCCATGGTTGTCCCCAGTTCACACCATCTCATTGAGGACATCGTCACAGGGGAATAATTGTGCACCCATTAGAGTAACTTGATGTAAAAATGGTCTTCCTTGAGGAGGGAAAGGCAGGGCGAAAGGTTGTTCCCATTATTTCTGGAATATTACTGTTGTCCTCAATGCTTTCCAAGGCAGGCAAAAACTCCCTCCAGGTTCCTCTGCTCAACCCTAAGCAGATTTATGGGATGGACGTTTACATACCCCACGGCCCGTCCTTGTTGTGGAGATTAGATGCCCTCCTGAGGCTCTACAACAGGAATATTAAGATCTGTAGTGTCTTTGGACTCTCCTGGAGGGATTTTCCAAAGCTGTCTCAGACAGCTGGAGTCAGAGGCAAACCTCTTCCCGGGGCTTTAAACACACCTGACCCCCTCCTGCAGGGCTGTGGTTTTGTCCCACAGAATCACAGGCTGTATTTGATCCACTTTCCAGAAGGGAGCAGCAAAAGGATTCTGTGTGAGAGGAGGGATAAGGAGGAATATCCGTAGGTTGAGTCAGGAGAGAGGCAGAGTCAAATCCCTCTGCAGTGGTTGTGATGCGGAACGAATCAGGGTGTGTTTTAGTCTGGCTTTTCAATCCAGGGTGGCAAAAGCCATGCCAAGGATGTGAGATTCATGACAGCTCATCTGGTGTATCCCAGACACCCCATCCTTAGAGCAGTGGAAGGTGTTTTACAGGCCCCACATTTTTTTATTCCACTCCACAAACAGCGTGACACTGATTTGTTTCTATTTTCCCTTTCTTGTCTCCTGGCAGGGAACCACCAACCAGACCTGCATCCTGTGGGATGAAAACGACGGGTGAGTTCTGTGGGTTTCCCTTTACTCTCACAGGTCTGTTTGCTTTTTTTGGGTGAAAACATCACAGTTTTAGCAGTGATGTGTCAGTTCTCGCTCTCTCTACTCAGTATTTTCTTCGCCCTGGTGGGGAGTGCTTCTTCATTCACATGTGCACTGCTTCTCTCTGAGCTGTCTTTTAGTGCTATTTTGGATTTTTCCACATAAAGGATGCATGAACTGGGACCCAGGACTGTGGAATTTTTCAGATTGAGCTCAGCAAAGCAGTGCTTGGCTCTCTGCACTGCTCACCCCAAATCATGCACCATAAGGAGAGTAGTGAAAAATCAGTTGCAAATACATCCTGCTGTGGTGAAGTCCAGGTGATACGAACTTCATATTGTTCTGCTGTGATATAGAAAAATGATTTTTGCCAGAATACCAGTGATGACTGGTGCTGTTCAGGAGGGTTTGAGTGGTGTGGTTGTGGCCAGCAGGAAAAAAAAGCAGTGCTAAGTTACCACAAACAGTTAGGACCATAAATCCCATATGAGGAGTAGTTGTCAAAGATTGTGCATCTTAAAAAGAAAAAAAAAAAAAAGCACTCTGAAAGTGAGGTCTTAAATCCTGAGTGAACTTGACAAGGATACAAAGTGCTTGATTTAATGGTGGTTTTACTTCACTGACTTTTGCATCTCAGTTTGAGGACCTACCTGGCTCCTCTCCTGCTTGCAGTCAGTTCCTCTCCTTGAGATCTCAGACATTTGGCACATGCCCCTGCATTTATTATTATTATTTATTATTATTACCAGCAGCATCTGAAAAATGATTCCATTCTTGTCCTTTTATGCTCCATTAAGTAGCATATGCACACAGAGGCAGGCAACATATTTACACTCAGCTCAGTTCTTGTTGGTCTGGGATTAATTTGGCATCTCTGAGTGGATCCAGAGCAAACCTGAAGAATCCAGAGGGTCTCCCTGCTTGTGGAATCACACTTGTGTTGTAGCCCAGGGCAGAACTGGTCCCTCTGGCTGGTAGTGAAAATTGTTCCAGCCTTAGAAGATTGTTGAGAAGCAGGTGTACTTTTAAGAAATTGATAGAAGGGAATTTTATTATATTTTCTGTGTGCCAAAGAGTGTGTGGGTCAGCACAGAGGGTTGGATTGGTGGGCAGACTCAAGAGCTGGCCTGCTCTGCTAAATCTGTTGTTTCTCCATGCTGGAATGGAGCTAAAGCACTTGTACAACAACCCAGTTTTTGGCAAGTAAAGGCAGGAGTTGGAACCATTGCCCCTCTTGCTCTGCACTCTATCCCATTGCTTTTGGCTTTCTAAAAGCAGAGAGAGGATTGTGTCCAGGAGCATGGAGATGTTTCCCTGCCATGCTCAGACCTGGATTTAATTAGGTGCAGTCTGAGCACGAAAAGAGCAAAATCCAGTTTGAACGTGACTGGATCTGAGGGACAGGGATGCCATTCAGGGTGGGTACAGGAATCTGTCAGAGCTGGCACTGGGAAGTGCCTGGTAGGACACAGATGAAGTTTTGCCCAGTGCTGAGCATGGACTGAGAGGTTTGGATGCCATTTCTGAGCTGGAGGCAAAGCAGTGCCCAGCTCAGCGTCACCAGCTCTGCCTTATCCTAGAGAATGGTTTGGGTTGGAAGGGATCCTAAAGGTCATCTCATTCCACCCCCCTAGACCAGGCCACACTCTTCCTCCCAAGGCTCAGCAGCTTCTTGGGCTGCCTGTTGTCCCTCTGGGAGTGCAAGATGCTGGAATTCCTTTCAGTTTTTCATCCCTACATCCTCGTGGCACCAAAGAATGGGGGAGCTAAGAGCTGAGCAGGAAATTTCTTGGCACCTGACGACACAGTTCAGTTTTCAAGGATGGATTCCAACCCCCTGGCAGATTGGTTGTGCAAATGTTGCTGCTAAGCCTCCACTCTCCCCGTGTTTTGGGGTTTCGGGGGGTGTGTGTGCACACCTGCAAGTGTTTGCAGCCATTTACAATCTCGAGCAGCTGAAAAGCCCCAAATGCTGATGTCAGCAGATTTTTGCTGGGGGAGCGTTCCAAAATTTAGAGCCAATCCGGCGAGCTCTGGCGAGGGGAGCTGCCAAGCTGTTTGTGCAATATTTCAAAAGCTGATTTGTACAACATTTTAAAGCTGATTTGCTACCACTGCTGCCTCCTGGGAAAGTCTAATGAAAGGCAAATTATGCAAACCCTGTTCCCCAGTCCTGACTGCTCACCTCGAACTTGAACAGCGCTCTGGAGCTGTCAAGGGGGTTGAATCACTGTTTTGAGTAATTGTTTTCTGCTTGGAACAAGAACTTTAGGCTGCACCCTGGACTTGTTGCCTGGTATGTGGTAGAGGTCCTGATTGGTGACTCTGTGCCAGCAAACCCTGTGGTTCAGCCACTCTCGTGTGGTTCCCCTCTTTGCTCCCATCTTCTCCTTCCTGCCACCTCTCCCTATAAACTGGAGGTTTTCCCACTGATCAGTCTCGTAAGGTGGTTGTGCAAATGGGTGAAACTAAGGATGTTCCATTCCTGGAAGTGCTCAGGATCAGGTTGGATGGGGCTTTGAGTAACCTGGTCATGGGAAAGTGTCCCTGTCCATGGCAGAGGGGCTGGAACTAAATGTTCTTGAAGGTCCCTTCCAAGCCAAACCGTTCTGCGATTTAGTGAAATCTCATTTCCCAGTTCTGACCAATTTAATGGATTTACAGCTTCATTTCCCTGCCTGTTCTCCACTCTGCTGCATTCCCTGTGCGGCCCAAGCCAGCCTGTCGTGGTGTCACTTACTCAGAAGACACTGAGAGCCCTCAAGATTCCTCTTTTGCTGCTCTCCGTGTTCCTGCTCCAAGGATGGGTGGCCAGGTGGAGCTTCCCCACACTCACAGTCACCCACCTGAGGCTGCAGATCTCAGTGACCCAAATTCCACCTGATTCCAGTGACCCAGCCTCTGGATTTAACCCCTTGCAGAGGCAGGAAACCTGGAGCAATCCTCCCATGAGAGCTCCTGCCTGTTCCTGCAGCCACCTGAGCTTCCAATCCCATCCAGAGCACGCCAAAACCCTTTAAAGGCCACTTAAAATCCATGGGCCGTGAAGGGTTGGACTGTAAAATTGCAATTAGAACAGACAATTATCTGGTGACCATGTGCTTCCTCAAAGATGGAGCTGTCGAACAGAGCACTTGGAAATAAAAGAAGAGGAAGAACCCTTGAGTGTTCATTCATTTGCATTTAGATGGATATTTAAGCTTGTACTATTAACAATGGATTTTTGATTTATTAATCCCAGCCCCTTTGAGTGACTATGAGATTCGTGGGTGGCACCTCTGCCTCTCTTTTCTCTTCCCCTTGCCCCCAACTCCTCATGTCATGAAATAAGAGGGGAGAAGATCAGGGACTAATTTCTGTTGTGTTGGGTGCTGCGAGTGTGATTAATGAGCTTAGCACGGGCTGGGTAAATTGAAAGTTGAAATCAGAGAATGATTTGGGATTCTCTGGCTCTCCTCCAAGGGTATTCATCTGGAGTAATTATTGGCTGCTTAGCCCTGATGAAGTGAAAACCCAGGCAGGATCTGGTCTCCTGCTCCCTCTTTCTCCTGCTGGAACAGGAGAGGAGTTGATTAATACAGCCATGGATGTGTGTTCATGTTCTTGAGCAGCACCAGATCTGTATTTCTCACCTGCCTTGCCCTGGTGCACAACAGGGATTTTATCTGGCAATGGGAACAGGGAGACAAAGCCAAGGTTTGTTATTGGTGGTGACAGCATCACTTCATGTCTCTTTACAACTCCCTGAAAGGACGTTTTAATGAGGTTGGAGTCAGTCTCTTCTCCCAGGTAACAAGTGGCAGGACAAGGGGAAGCGGCCTCAAGATGCACCAGTGCAGGTTTAGATTGGATATTAGGAAAAAATTCTTCACTGGGAAGGTGGTCAGGCTTTGGAACGGGCTGCCCAGAGCAGTGGTGGAGTCACCACACCTGGGAGTGTCCAAAAAATGTGTGGATGTGGCACTTGGGGATGAGGTTTAGTGGTGAACACGGCAGTGCTGGGTGAAGAGTTGGGCTCGATGATCTTTTCCAGCCTTAACAATTCCATGGTTTTGTGGCTGCAGAGGAAGATGTGGAGCTATTTAACGTTGCAGAGCAGTCCCACTGCCCCATGGGGCTGATGAGTCTGGGTTCAGGCCATCAAAGCTGTGTTTGGGTGTTCCTTGAGCGTGGGATCAGGTAAATGAGGAGAACTGGTGTGAGATGGAAAGGGACAGTCACAAACCACAAAGCGTGGGATGTCTGACAAGGGCATGGAGCGATGGGACAAGGGGGAATGGCTTTAAAGTGAAATAAAGTAGGTTAAGACTGGATATTAGGAAAAATCCTTTACTATGAGGGTGGTGTTGGAACCCTGGAGACTGGGATGACCAGAGAAGTTGTGGATGTCCCATCCCTGGAGGTGTCCAAGGCCAGGTTGGACAGGGCTTAGAGCAACCTGGAATAGTGGGAGGTGTCCCTGCCCACGGCAGGGGGCTGGAATGAGAAGATATTCAAAGTCTCTTCCATCTCAAACCATCCTGTGATCCTATGAAGGGTCTGGAGATGGGATCAGGCTGCAAGAGGTGAGCACTAATTGTCCCGTCCGTGGTGACAGCAGGCACCAAGCCAGCTGAGGGCTCGTATTTTAGCCCCTGGTGCCGGAGAGGAAATCAGGCCATGCAGGTGTGAAATCCAACCCCAGACACACAAAGTGAGATCCAGCAGATCTGCATTGCCAGGGGAACCCTCATCCCACAGGGAACGCCTGGCTCCATCAAGCAACTCCTCTGCTCCTCTGTCTCATTATAATAACTAAGCATTATAATAACCAGGCATTACAATAACTGATCTTAAGAGGCCTTTCCAAACCTTCCAAAATATTTGCATAAAAGCTTTTCTGCTCTTGGAAGAGAAAGCGCCTCGGGAATCTGTGTTTTTTAATTCAAGGACACCCTCGGCTTCCCTTGGGAGAGATCATCTGTTCCAGTAATTAAAGCCTTTCACCTACCTGACTTAGGAAATGCACACCTCGCTGTTTAGGAAGGTGACCCGTGCGAGCAAGGTTAGGCTGGGAGAGCAAAACAAACACTGCCTCGGCTCTGGGCTGAGGTGAAATCACTTGGAAACTTGTGGTATCCTAAAATGCAGCTCCCAGAGGCTGAGGACAGTCCCGTTCATGGGATTTTTTTCAGACAGGAACTGTTTGAGGAGTAGGGTGTGGGTTGGTCCTGGAGGTGGTCACACAGGGCCACAAACCACTGGGAGAGTTTTGTAGTGCCAGAGTGAGCTTTTTGTTTGTTTGTTTGCTTTGTCTGGAACAACTCAGAGGAGCCCCCGAAATATCCTGGAAGAAGGAATTGTTTGTGTAAGTTTTTCATAGGGTAATTGTACTCTTTGGTGTTTATGGTCCAGGCACCCCATGAATCTTAGTGTGCCGCTGTTTTGCCTGAAATTCCTGTTTTTTGGGTGGGATATCCAATGTCTGATCTGCAGAGTCCAAAGCTGTCTGAATTCCTGACTGCATGTCCTACAGGATTACAGGAAAGTCCTTGCAAGGCAGCACAAGGAGCAGGACACGGTGTGAGCTCCATGGGCTTCACACCACTTGTTGAAAGAAAAAGGCATTAACTTTTCATTCCTGTGCTTTTTGGGGCTTTTTGTGATCCCAGCCCTGCTTGTCTGATTCCCTTTGGAGGGCATGTACAGCTCCTTTTGTTCCTCTAGTCTCCACCACCAGAAGAGTGTCACACAGGAGTTGTCTTATCTCTAGCATCCCATAGAAATCATTTTGCTCATCACATCAGTTAATCCATCTCCCAGTGCCTGTCTTTTAAAGAAAAGCTTTCTAAAGTCAAGAAACAGCTTCTCTTTTCCCCTGTCTGTCACCCAGCACATTAATGACCCTGCCAGAGCTGTAGATCAGGGAGTCACAGCCTGTCTGTGCTGACAGAGATGAATGAGTCTCCCAGACACAGACACTTCACAGAGTCACAGAATGGGTTGAGAACGACCTGAAAGATCACGCAGTTCCACCCCCTGCCATGGGCAGGGACACCTTCCACTAGCCCAGGTTGCTCCAAGCCCCATCCAACCTGGCCTTGGACACTTCTAGGGATGGGGCAGCCACAGCTTCTCTGGGCAACCTGTGCCAGGGCCTCACCACCCTCACAGGGAAGAATTTCTTCCCAAAATCTATTATGAACCTACCTTTCTTCAGCTTAAAGCCATTCCCCCTTGTCCTGTCCCGCCATCCCTTGTCTAAAGTCCCTCTCCAGCTCTCTTGGAGCCCCTTTAGGCACTGGAAGGGGCTCCAGGGTGTCCTTGAAAACTTCTTTTTTCCACACTGAACATCCCCAGCTCTCCCAGCCTGGCTCCAGAGCAGAGGGGTTCCATCCCCAGTCATCTTTGTGGTTTCCTCTGGAATCTCTCCAGCAGTTCCACATCCTTCTGATGTTGGAGGCCCCAGAGCTGGACACAGCCCAGGAAGGGTCTCCCAGGAGCAGAGCAGAGGGACAGAATCACCTCCCTCCCAACCTCTTGGTCTGTTACAACCCCAAAGCCCTGTGAGAAATCAGTGCACTGCTCTTCCCTTTGGATCTATTAATGACCTATTACATATTAATTTTATACAAATTATATATTACATATATTTTTACCGCAACACTCCAGCCTGGGGGGGAGCAACACTGCCCTTCGTGTGACCCCATGCAGGGTGTCTGTGCTGGTGTTTGCCAGTCCCCCTGTTCCAGCTCCATTGCCCTTAATCAGTTTAATTCCCCACGTCTTCAGCTGCAAATCCTGCCTTCCTCAGCTGTGTTGAGGGCATGTCAGTGAGGGGAAAAAGCATCGTGCTTGCAAAGCCTGGCTACACAGGGGCATGCAGGGAGGTTAATCTGAATATTCCCATTAGTTCCCCTGTGTTAAACCCAGTTAAAAGTATCCCTTAATTCAGCCTGTCTGACTGCACTCGCAATGTGCAACCAGGCAGATGGAATTATGGTCCCAGGAGCCTTTTTTTAGCCCTGGATGAGAGCAGACAAAACAGGGCAATGCAGTGAAACCCAGTCCCACCTCCAGAGCCTGAGGATGTATCCCTGCTCAGCCTGGGCTCTGGGGCTGCTGGGAGCACAAAAAAGGACAGATTCCAGGGGGCTGTTTTGCCAGACACCTCCCTTGTTACAAGGACACCTTTTCCTGGGAGCTGTTGCCTGGATTCCAGGTGTTTCAGCAAAGAGGTGGCCAATTCTGTCAGCACAAAGCAGCAGAGCACAGGGCTGTGTCCATCCCTGTTTGGGACAGGAGTTAAACTCCTTTGGCATTTGCTGAGCTGCTTCCCAGTGGTCCGAATTGTCCATGGAATTGGGAAAGCAGGTGCTGGCTTGTTCTCCAGTGCTTTTCACAGCACAGGATGCAGGAGAAGCTGAGCAGTAGAAAACAGGGCTTCTCCTGCCTGCCAGCAGAGCAGGGTTTAATGGCTTTTGACAGAAGGGAAACGGGGGAGAGGACAGAGGATTCAGAGACTCTGAATCAAATCCTCCCTTGCTTCTCTAGCAAAGGGGTTGGGAATATGGATGGAATAAATTAATTCCCTCTACAGACCTGGCAGAAGCCAGATACTGACACCTGGAGGATGCTCCCACTGGGAAGGGGCTTTGGGTTCAGTGATGTGATTCCCAACCTCGGCTCAGTGCCTGGGGTGAGAGCTGGAGCCTCATGAGGTTCGGGATGGTTTGTGTGTTCACATGTGTTTGTGCTGTGTATTCTGAAAAAAAAAACTCAAACAAGCACCAGGAGCAGCTGAGGGAGCTGGGGGGGCTCAGCCTGGAGAAAAGGAGGCTCAGGAGAGACCTTCTGGCTCTGCACAAGTCCCTGACAGGAGGGGGCAGCCAGGTCAGGCTCAGTCTCTTCTCCCAGGTAACAAGCGACAGGACAAGAGGAAACAGCCTCAAGTCACACCAGGGGAGGTTTAGATTGGATATTTGGGAAAATTACTTCATGGAAAGAGTGATCACGCCCTGGAACAGGCAGCCCAGGAGGCGATTGAGTCACCATCCCTGGAGGGATTTAAAAGGTGATTTAAAAGATGATTTAAAAGATGATTGAAAAGATGCACAAATGTGGCACTTAGGGATGAGGTTTAATGGTGAACACGGCAGCGCTGGGTCAAGAGTTGGGCTCGAGGACCTTTTCCGACCAGCAATTCCATGATTCTGTGGCTAGCTTGTCTTGCCTGCATCCCTGCCAGCTCTCCTGGAGCCATCTTCATGGACTTGCCAGGCTGCTGAGGGTGGCTTGTGGTGGAAATCCAACTTCCCAGGTTGCACGAGGGGACTCCAGGCTGTAATAACACAGACATCTGCGTGTGCTGGTGGAGAGCTTTGGATCACAGCTCCAGGTTTTGAAGTGTGGGGGAAAAAAGGCAGCTTGGGGAAATCTGCTGCCTGCTTTTAGTGTGCTCTAACTCCCGTGACTCAACAGGCAACAAGGTGCAGCTTTGAACCAGCTTCAAGGCAGGCTCAGGTGCACGGAGGAGACACAAAGAGCTGCACCAGCAGAATGCTCTGCACCCTCTGTGTGTAAAATTCAGAGTGGAGTCACTGTATCTCCATGTGCTTCTGTGCTGGATCGATTTTATTCTGCCTTTGTGAGCACAAGAAAGTCTGTCTGGGTACAGAGCACCACTTCCCAAATGGTTCTGTCTCTAAACCTGCACACTTTACCAGGTCTGTATCCTCTGGAATATTTGCTTTGCTGGGAGCCGAGGGCTCCAGAGCAGCCTGTGCATGATTTGAGGGAGGTGTGCTATGACCACGACTGCCTCAGGGCCAGAGTTGGACAAAGCCCAGACCATCAGCACCAGGTAAATGTTTAAGCAGGTGATGTTTTACGCGTCTTTGTTAAGGACACAAGAAGTTTCCCCATCAGGCTTCTTTGTTCAACTTCCTTGCAAGACTGAGGCAAGTTCAGATGAACTTCTCAAAGTGCCTCATTTTTTAATGAATGCATGAACCGCAAGCCAGAAACACAGCAGTACCCACCACAACCAAAACAAATTTATATTTCTAAAATTTCATCATAGAATCAGAGTGTGGTTTGAGTAGAGAGAGACCTTCAAGATCATCTCATTCCAACCCCCTGCCATGGGCAGGGACACCTTCCACTATCCCAGGTTGCTCCAAGCCCTGTCCAACCTGGCCTTGGACACTTCCAGGGATCCAGGGGCAGCCACAGCTTCTCTGAGCAATCGGTTCCAGGGCCTCACCACCCTCCCAGGGAAGAATTCGTCCCTAATATCTAATTTTATCTATTTTGTCCATTCCAGTCCCAAACTCCTCACTCTCATGATGGGATTCCATGGGAAATGGTCAGGGCGCAGGTTCTTGAGTCCATGCCATTGCTCAAAGGTGATGGGCTGGCAGGAGGGACAAGGTAGGACTGATGGATGTGCTGGAAAAGGTTCAAGAACTGGAGCACTGAATGAGGATGGGAAAGTTTGCCCCTGTTTTAAAGAGGAGGAAAGGACTTGTGTTCATTTTCACCTGACTGCTTGTGCACTGGCTAGAAGATGAAATGTTCTGCTAAAACAGCAGCAAAAAGAGGCCACAGTGCCCAGGATGCAACCCTTGTCTAATGATGAACTTTCTGTGTGTCTGGGCAAATCAGTGTAAGCTTTGTGCCTCAGTTTTCCCTGAGTCTGCTGTGCTAAATAACATCAGACAGCTCCTCGAAATGTCAGGAAATCCAGGAGTGAGGAGCTCCTTTTAGTGAGCAAAAATAAATATTCCTATTTATCACTGAGAACTGGTTATCTAAAGGTGAGCTTGATGGTCAGATTGGTCACCCAGAGGAGCTCCCATCGTGTTTTTTGTTTTGTGTGGGCAGCAGGGAGTGCCACCACGTGAAATTTAGTCTTCGTGAGGTGGAATGAGGAGACTCAGGGCCATCACCGTGAGATCGCTCACGTGAGGGCATGAGACACCAACCTGTGCATCCCACCTGAGCTCTCCGTGGCCTCTCAGCCCCACGGCAGAGAGGATTAGCAAAACCATGGAATATCCAGCCTGCTCTGACAGCCAGCTCGATGTGGAGCATGACAGATTCTCCCAGTGGCCCTCCTGGAAGGCAATGAGCAAAACTCCCGGAGAGGACAAATCCTCTGTGCCCTGACCATCAGATTTATTTGGATGCACTTTAACCCTCAGTCAGAAAAATAACTGATGCAGCAAGGTCATAAAGCCCAATTTCATGGAATAGAATGATTTTCAGACTTGTCAAGGCTCTTTCCAGGGCTTTGCAAATCCTTTAATTCAATTACAGCGCTGACCAGTTGGAAGATGAGTGTTCATCTCCCAGAGCTCTCTTCTGCTTCAGGCCAGAGCTGCGTCTCCAGGGGGTTTAATGTGAATGTGGAATGTTGGTGGGATGTTGGTGGGATGTCAGGAGGGGATTTGCTGCTTGTCTGTGAGGGAATAAATTCACCCTCTGCCAGAGCCTGGTGCATGGCAGGGTGAGGGTGCTGAGGCCCTGGCACAGGCTGCCCAGAGAAGCTGAGGCTGCCCCATCCCTGGAAGTGTCCAAGGCTAGGTTGGACGGGGCTTGGAGCAGCCTGGGATAGTGGAAGGGGGTTGAAATGAGAGCATCTTTCAGGTCCCTCCTAACCCAAACCATTCTATGACTTTATGAGGGTGGACCAAAGCCTGACCCAGCAAGAACCTCGATATTCCCAGGTTTGAGGAGAGCCTTTCTTGCTGCTGAGGGTGGAAGTGCAGGCAGCAAAACGGGTGGGAAGCACATCAGTCCCCCTCCTTTTTGGGTGATGGATCCAATCCACCACCAGCCAGCCAAGGAGACAAAAATGGAAAGGGTCATAATTACACTGATGAGTGATGGGCTGTCCCCAGAACCTGAACTGTGTCATTTGCAGGTGGGGAGGGAGAAACTGAGGGAGTGATTTTTCCTGTCACCCAGGAGGAGCAGAGCAGAGCCACAACTCCGCTCCCCTGCCCTCTCTCACGGCTCTGCTGGTGGCTCTAAATAAAAGTTAATTGTGGGAGGCTGGTGGCTCTGAATAAAAGTTAACTTTTCTCCCTGTATTGGGAAAAAAGGAGCCCAGAGGAGCTGGGATCCAAGAGAATGCTATTCATTTTTAACTGTGGTTATTATTTATTTAATGGTGCGTAGGGCTCATGTGTCAAATCTTAAGGAATGCTGAGCATCCTTCAAACCTCAGCAAGGCTCCTGACAGCTTCAAGGGCACCGCACAGGATTATCCCAGGGATTATCAATATGCATGTGATTTTTTCACCCATAATCCGAGGCTGGGGCCTGAGCAAAGAGCTGTTGCAGGTTTTTTGGCTGTCAGCTGGGATATCTTTACCTTTAATCTTCCATACAGGCCCAAATTGGAGCTGCAGTAATGTGTCACTGCTGCTGGGAATTGTGTTCAGACAGATCTTTTCCAGTCCTGGTATCCCGTGTATTGGTCAAAGCAGTGCTGGAGAGTTTCCTGACATTTAAATTATGTTCCAAGGGACTGTTTGGTTACTGGTAGTGATGAGGGAGGCAGAACTCTGTGATGCAAATGCCTAAAATCCAGGCAGCTTCAAGAAAAAGGTGTCTTCAGAGCTGCTGCACATGGAACAACACAAGGAGAGTGGAGGGAAATCCCTGTGTCCAATATTACTGCAGGATCTGGGTCCTGGCTGGGAAAATCATCCTTCAGCTGCAAAGTTACCTGGAAGGAAGGGATTTTTGATGCCTGAGGTGTGATTTAAACATGCCCAATGCATGGGGATCCAGTGTGAATGCAGGCACAGGGAGAGCTGCTCATCCCCAAGAGAAACAGCTCAGGATGAGGGGAGAGATTGAAGATGTTTTGAGTGAGGCACCTGGAACGGGGCAGGGGAGGAATCTCAGGATTGCCATTGGAATGGAATGGAATGGAATGGAATAGAATAGAATAGAATAGAATAGAATAGAATAGAATAGAATAGAATAGAATAGAATAGAATAGACTTTTCAGTTAAAAGGGACTTAAAACAATCATCAAGTCCAACTGCCCGACCAACTCAGGGCTATCCAAAAGCAACTACGGGTGTTTTTCAAATCCCTCTCAAGCAATGACAGGCTTGAGACATTGACCACCTCTCTGGGAAGCCTGTTCCAGTGTTTGACAACCCTCTGTGCAAAGAAATGCTTCCTAAAATCCAGTCTGAAGTGATGGTGAGGTGCATTCCACCACGGTGTTCCCAGGAATATCCTGTTTGTGGGACAAAAATGCTTTTGATTTTTTTTCCAGGTAGCTATAAAAAGAACTCCCCCTCTCCACCCCCGCTTCTGGAGGGCTGCTGCGTTTGTCTCCACTCAGGCATCAGCACCTCGCAAGAGTTGTTAGAAACAGGATCACAGCACCGGGCATTTCCCGGCTTCCCAGCTCATTTCTACCCAGCTCGTTCAGTTTACAAGTGCAAAAGATGCTTTTGCTAATTGCCAGCTCTGCCAGCTCCTCCTGGGATCTGGGAGGCAGCTGAGGCTGTCCTGCCTGTTGTCTCCCCAGCAGCAGCAAAGAGCTGCTGCTGCAGTCTGTGAACCAGGACTTACAAGACTCCTATTACTGTCACGCCCGAGCATTTCACAGCTTTCGATGTGCTGTTATTGCAGCTGGAGCTAAACAAAAAAAAAAAATCTCCTTTTCTAGGTCACTTACAGCTCTGAATTTTCTTTTACATTTGCCTTTACCCAGATTAGCGTTTTTGGAGGGTTTAGGAGGAAGCACTGTTGGTCCAATGACAAGTGCCACTTTGCTTTGGAGCCTTTCAGGGGTGAGACGGCTTCAAAATGCAGCAGAACTGACAGGAACTCTCAGAACATTTTCTTCTGCTCTGAAGCGGGAGCGACGTGGAGACCTGCTCGCAGGTCCCCTGAACAAGGAGCGTTTATTTTTGTCCTCCTGGCCTCGCTCCCTCCCCAGAAAAGCTTTCAGAAGAGGTGGCCTGGGAGCCCCCAGCCTGTGAGCAGTGCTCCTTCACTCTGACACCGCCTGTCATCTCAGGAAAGGAAGGAGGATCAAACAGGAGGATGGAGGGGGAGCTGTCACATCCACTGTACTTTTCCTGCTCAATTCTGTTACCCTTGGGCAGGTGAAGGCTGGGACCAGCGGCTTCATCCCTTTGGTGCTAACCTACCTGTCTGCTCGCTGCTCAGTCTGTGTGGATGACCTTGATTCACGAGCCAGCAGTGTTGGCAGGGACATTTCGGAGGGGCTGGGGAGAAAGCAGCCAGATTTACACCTTAGCACTGTGGTTTCCAAACTTCTTTCCTTTCAAGACCCCTGAGTGTCAAACGTTCTGATCAACTTTTTCCACACACTTGGACACCCTTCGATTTCCAGACTCTCCGTCTCTCTCCCCAACTTGTTCTGCTCCCTTGGTGGCTCCAGAAAGTTTCTTCTCTGCAAAATCTCCACTGTTTATTCCTTTATTCCTTATTCCAATGCTTATCTGCTTCTCTCCTCTGGACATTCCCCTCTACCCACCTTTCCAGCTGGGATGGAAGGAGCTGCAGGAGCAGGAATCTCTCTTTTCCCACCCTCTGCAATCTGATCTCCTCCTCTGGAGATTCCTAGCTCCAGGTGTCGGCTTGGCTTTCGGAGAAAGCACCCTGGAGATGTGCAGTCCTGAGCCAGAGGATAAAAGCTTCCTGCTGGGATTCTGCGTTTCATCTGTGCTAGTGACACTGGCTGGCTTTATCCCCGTGCTCCCTGCCTCCCCTGGGCCGTGGAAACAGAGTGCCAGGAGGGCTGAGTGCACTCAGTTGTTACTGGCTTAATCCGTGAGATATCAGTGAGTCTCAGGGGGACTTCTGAATTTCCCAGCTTGGGAGCTCTAGACCCAATCCTGATCCCTGCATCACAAGCCTTTGAGTGGCAGGGGCTGGTCCTCCCTCTGGAAGGATGTTCCAGCGTGGAAGCAGAGCCCAGGGAATCTGTTCAGGTCTGCAGGAGGTGCAGAGGAAGGGCTGAAATGATCGCCCTGCCAAGGGAGGAGGCAGAGATAGATGTGTTTGGCACTGGTTTATGTGCATTTTATTGCTGGGCAGGTTGAGGTGGGTGGATGGGCAGGAAATAAAGGACATTTCACCCCTAGGACTGTGCCTTCTGCTGCACCATCAGCAATTCCTGCAAGAAAGGCCACTCCCGGTGCTGCAAACCCCAGACAGGACAGCGGAGACATTTTTCAGTGAAAATTGCTTCAGCCAGCACAGTCATCATTGGTGCTGCCTTGTAATTGGCAGGTATTTAATTAGCTGAGGAATATTCCACATCTTCTCGCTAAGTGGGAAGTCAGAAACTCCCTTTGGGATGAATGCTCTCCCAAACCTGTCACTGCACCTCAGCTGAACCTCAGCACATAAAGCACAGCAGACAGTTGAGTGCGAGTTTGCACAGATGCTGCAACATCTGTCCAATTTGGGCAAGGTGGGTGGCTGAAGGTAGGGGTGTCACTGAAAGTGGGAATGGAGTGGAGTGGAGTGGAATGGAATGGAATAGAATAGAATAGACTAGACTAGACTAGAATAGAATAGAATAGAATAGAATAGAATAGAACAAAAGCCGAGTCCACTGCCTGGGTTTTTTGGGGAACACACTGTCCTTTCTGATTCCAGATGTACAGAGATACGGCAGGATGGCGAGGAGGGAGGAGAAAGCCTAATGAAGAAATATTGCTGGGAGTAGAGAGGTTTCCACCAGCCTTTATCTCTGCAGGCCGTTTTCATTAGCAGAAAGTGGCTTTAAAAGGTTTTGATAGCAATCCCTCTTTGCACGAGCTCCAGAGGGGCTGGCAGAGTGTTTGGGTACCAGCGTGGCTTTGGTTAAACACATTTGCAGTAGCAAAGCTGGGAAATGACTCCCCCTCCTCCCCCGTGACCTGCTTTCCTGAGAAAAGCACAAGCAGATCCGTGTCGCTCTGCTCAGCACCTGCTCCTTATTCCTGCTCCTTGCAAAATGCTGGGGTGCTGTGTCTCCACTCCCTTCCTCTCACACATCCATGTCAGAAAAGCTGGAATTAGAGCAGACCTGACCACAGTCATGCAGTCCACGTAAAACCACTGGGATTGCATGGCAGGGAAATTTTCCTGCAGGAAAACCTCTGCCAGCTTTGCAGGTCTGGAGCTTGATTTGTGTTTGCAGCTCCCGCCCATGCGGGCTGGAGAAGGGGAGTTTGCTCTGCTGCTTTCTAGCTTCACTACAATCCTCAGCTTTGCTGCTGCTGGCTCCCTCCATCCCTGCATCCCTGCATCCTCACAGCTGCCAAGCAGTGACAAGGTACAGTTCCCGGCAGCCTGGCTCGGAGCTGAATCCAGCTGCCTCACTGCCGCTCTGTTCCCACTCCTCCCGAGGGATCTCACCCTCTCCCTCTGATCCTTCCGGGCCCTGCCCACAGGGAGATGTTTACATCGACCCCCCTGGTGAGAAAACATCAGATCAGCCCCCAGGAGGGCTGGGAATGGCTTGTTCAAGGAGAGGGGGCAGCGCGTTTTAAACATCAGCATTTATTTATTAGCGTTTGTTTAGCCACGACTGCGCCAGCCCCCTCACTGCATTAGCATCAGCTCGGTTTCCCACAGGTTTCCTCTCCTTGTGCAAATGCAAATCCAAAGCAAAACCTCTGGATTCCTTTCTACACCCACGCAAGTAAGGGCAGGAATCACACTGGTCCCGTCAGGGTGGGTTTTTGCAGTTTGCTTTGCATTTTATTTGCCCCCCTCCCTCCCAAAACTTGTAATGAAGCAGCATTTCATGTGACAGGACATTTACGGCTGCTCCAGGCACAGCATAGCAATGAGGAGGTGGTGCAGCATCCCTGATCCAGGATCGAAATGACCTTCAGGAGCAGGCAGATGTTGCTTTCCGAAATTCGAGCTGGGAACGAGGGAGGCATTCCACGCGTTCAAGGAGCTGCCAGCTCAGCTCCACTTGGCTGCTCCGCTCCCATGAAATGCTCATTTTGTGGAGTGCGGAAGAAAAGGAGGCCAAAGGGAAAGGAAGGAGCAAAGGAAAGCAGTGGCAGGGAAAAAAGTTCAGCAAGCTGAGCTTGCACTGACTAAACTTTTTCATCGTCAGAGCAGCATCCCCACATCTGTGTGTGGGTGTGTATCTGTGTTGTCCTACTCTCACCTGACTCAGAGCTCTCTGATGTCCAGCTGGAGGCTTGAAGTGCATGTTGAGTTTGATTTTGATGTTTCCCTGAGGTTCTGATCACAGACAGGACAATCGTGCCAGGACCAGCAAGACTCAAGGCTGTGTTTGTCCTAGGAGAAGGGTTGTACCCTAAGGGACAGGTTCACACAGCCAGATCATGGCTGTCCCATCCCTGGAAGTGTCCAAGGTCAGGTTGGATGCAGCTGTGAGCAACCTGGTCTAGTTTGGCCATTGCTCATTACAATGTACTTTAAATGCCCCTTCCAACCCAAACCATTCCATGCTTCTTTTGTGGGTGCTCCTAAGTCTGTATCACCCAGGAGAGTCTCACCAGAATAATTGAAATAAATGATTCACCTCAGGGGTTTAAAAAACTGGACCTCACAACCCCATCCAGTTCCTCCACCCCCCTCACTCTCCCAGGAACAGGGCCTTAGATGCTCCAGTGGAAAATGTGAGTTGCTGGTGCTAAAAGGAGGTGGCAACACGAGAGACTTTTCTCCCGGCGATCCCGGAGCGGGAATGTGCAGCGGTGCGAACACCTGATGTGCCACGATGGGACGAGGATCCTCTGCTGCCAGGGCTGGAGCCGAGGGGTGAACCTGCTTCACCTGCTCCACTTTGATGGGGACGTTGGCTGAGCTGTCCCTTGCTCTGGGCTGTGAAGAAGCAGGTGTGAAAGGTGCGCTCCCACGTCGAGCTCACCCACCATTCCCTTGGAGCTGGCTGGCAGGAGATAAATCAGGAAATGCTTGGTGAGCAGACAGCCCCAAAGGGCTCAGCAGCTCCCCGGGATTCAGAATGATTTGAAAATACCTGCAGAATTTATCTGCACAGTGCCAAACCCTTCTCAAATGACTGCTTGCATTCCCTCTCCTTTACCTCAGTGCAGGGCTTTCAATTTTTTAGGGTGATTGCCTTTCTTTTGCTTTTAATTCCCCTTCTCAGCTGGAAACACCGGAGCGTGAAGCCATCCAGAGTTCTTAGGTCCAGATATCTCTGTTACTGTGATCCAGCTGCATCTGTGAAAACTTTATTCTTAGGAGATTTGTGTGGGTTTTGTGAAATGCATTGAAGCAATTTGTACCTTTAAAGGGCCACATTTCCATCTTGGTTACGGTTAATCTTTAATCCAGCATCTTCATCTTTGCCTGCAGCACCTTAATTTGGCTTCTTGATTTAATTTCTTTTACCGTCTGCTACCTCCTCCCATTCCCAGCCCCTCTGTCACCCGCCTGATTTATTTTTCTTTGTCTCTTTATCCTCTAGCCCTGCGCTCAGCCATTAAAATGTTCTGATTTAGGTTTCTGAGAAGAAGCATCCCCTGGAGCCAGGGTTTTGGTAGCGGGAGAGCCATCCTTCTTCCCAACCTGGCCCTGGGGCCTCCTGTACTCTCGCAGACAGGGCTGGGATGTTGCCAGCACTGTTTGTTTGCTCTTTTGGGAAGTGCTGTTTGGAGGTAGACAGGAGGCAATCTGCCTGTGTCTCCATCCCTGATTTTGCCATGGAAAGCTGGGAAGAGCATCAAGATGGATATTTCAGAGGGAGGGAGGCTGAAAAACAGAGGGCACAAGGGACAGGGGATCTGGACCAGAGCTGGGACTTGCAGGCTCTGTTCAGAGCTAACAACAAACTTCCATCTGCCTCTCTCCTTTCAGTCCCATGCACCAGAGATTTTGGGTTCAAAATCCCTGGGTGGACAATCCCACTGCCCATTGCCAGGGTTTGCTGTGAGCAACCACGGGGCGATGGTTGTGGTCATCTTAGTCCCTCTGCTCCCCTGAGCTCTGGCTGAGGGCTGGTTTGGCGGCTCTGGGGGATTTTAGGCTCTGTTGGGGTCATCCAAGGAGTTGGAAGTGCTGAGCAGCGGACAGGACGTGAGAACAGAGGACGTGAGAGTTTTTTTCCAGGTGTTTGCACTGCTCTCTGAGCCTTTGATCCAAGTGCATTTGTACATCCTTGAGCAGCCAAAGGGAGCCTTTCCAGCTCATTCACTGCTGGCTGCAATGTCCCACATTTCTGCTGGCACCTGCTATGCTCAGCAAAAGCATTCCCTGCCTTGTTTTCCCATCCTTCCCATCTTTCCCATGAGGCTTGAGCACGGGACCATGATGTCCAGGTGCAGGAGATGGTGGATCCTGCTGATGCACTCGGTTCCTTGGAGGATTTTCCCTGGAATGTTTTTGGTACACGCAACAAAGCTGCTGCTCATCCTTTGGGTGCACTGATTGTTGTTTTCCGTGAAACCAGGAAACTTTCCCAGTACTCAGCAGTGATTGTAGGATGACTGGCTGTTATTCAGCACAGAGAAAGAGCATTGCCCTGACCAGCTACAGGCTCCTGATGTGGAGCCGCATCCTTTTCTAGACAGAAAAGCCAAGTCCCATCTTTTGGGCCATGATTCAGTTTGATCCTTCCTAGCTGGAGGGGGAATAACTGCAAAAGCAGCCCCAAGACCCTGGCATCTCGTGGTAATTGGGAAATTACAGCAGGAAAGCTGACGTGGAAGCTGAGGGAGTGAGCTGAACACCTTTGTGTCCAGCTGGAACGTGCACACAGCACGTTTGCTCAAACAGGCAGTTTCAGGAGGGTCCTGCAGGGTGGTACAACAAGGGGACAACAGCCCAGCCTTGGCTCCGGTTCTTGCCTTGCAGGACCTGCCAAAACATTTCCATGCAAGCTCAAGGACACCCGAGGAGCTGCCCCTGGAGAGAAGCATCCTGCGGAGCCTGGACAGGCAGCTGTGAATGTCACGGAGGGGTGGGAGGGAGGCAGATCCATCACTGCTCTCACCTTGTCCTCTGCTGGAAAGGAGCCCATATGATAATGAGAGCAGCCATCCTCCTGCTCGTCTTTCCATCCCCCTTTTGTCCCACTGATACACTTCCCTCCATCTAGAAAAGTCGGCTTCAGAAAGTCCCAGCCTCTGTTTACAATATTTTCACAGTAGCTCCTGTTTTTGCCTTTTTCCCAAGGTGATCTTGATACCAAATGAGTTTAGGCAAGACAGGGAATTGGTTGAATCACCAACACTGGAGGGACTTAAAAGATGTGTAGATGTGGCACCTGGGGACAGGTTTAGTGGTAGGTTTTGCGGTTCTGTGCAAACAGTGGGACTGAAGCATCTTTTTTGACCCAAACCATTGAATGGTTCTGTGATTTTTATTGTTCTGATACTCTGGTGTAGCAGAAAAGATCCATTGGGGCATCTTTGCCACAAAGTATATCTTATTTATAAGATTTATTTAGAATCTTACACAGTTTTTATTTTATTTATAAATCTTATCTGTAAACTTACTCATAACTCCTAATACAGGAGTTATAGCCTGGACTTCTTACATTGAAGGGATCCCAGAAATGCTGTAAAGGTGTTTTTGGCTCTGGATAACAATAAGAAATTTAAGAGCAGAGGATAAAAACTTGGATGAATAAATTGTTGATCTGTTGCAGAAACAGACTGAAAGGAGCTTGTAGTGAGGTTCGTGTCAGGTATTTCTCCCAGGTAAGAAATGACAGGACGAGAGGAAACAGCCTCAAGCTGCATCAGCGGAGATTTAGGTGGGATATTAGGAAAAATTTCTTCGTGGAAAGGGTGGTCAAGCACTGGAAAAGTCTGCCCAGGGAACTGGTGGAGTCACCTTCCCTGTGAGTGGTCAAAAAATGTGAGGATGTGGCACTTGAGGATGAGGTTTAGTAGTGAACATGGTGCTGGTTGATGGTTGGATTTGGTGATTTTAACGATCTTTTCCAACCTTAACAATTCCATGATTTGAGGGTTCCATGGAAGCTGTCCAAGGTCATCTTCTGCAGCCACCGACATGAGCTGACCTGATGATACCAGAGTTTGCAGCATGGCTAAATATGAGAATTATTTTCCTTTTTTCTTCTTAAAGCCATGAAGCCAGGGGATTATAGGGAGCTGTCGGCTTTTCTGTTTCTATTTCACAGGGTTCTGTAGAGGAGCTGGAAAATTTCATCCTTTTAAAGGAAAAAAAATCCACAAGACAAAAAGACTTCAAATATGCCTTACAGAAAAAAACCCACCCCAAAACCAAAACAAACGAAAAAACCCCTCATGGCACTTCAAGTTCTGATCCTAACTTGATACTGTGGCAGAGGCCAGATTTTTAATTATTAAACAACCACTAAAGCTGAGGTAATTCAACCACAGAATGGTTTGGGTTGGAAGGGATCTTAACGATCACTCAGTTCCAAGCCTCTGCCATGGGACACCTTCCACTGTCCCAGGCTGCTCCAAGCCTCATCTAGCCTGGCCTTGGACACTTCCAGGGATGGGTCAGGAAGGAATATTCTCCTGGGTTTGATGGTCAGGGGCTTTTGAACAGGTTTGGAACACTGTGACACCTCACAGGGATTTCCACATTCGTTTCTGATTTAAAGACCAAGGACACAAGGCCGAGTGCCGTTGGTTTCTCCATTTCTCCTCTGCCTAGTCCATGGTATCACATCTGCTTCACAGTTCTGACACGTTCAGGAGTGTTCAGTGGAATATTGGGTGGGGCAGAGGAAACCTTCTGGGGGCTCATCCCAGTGAAACAGCTGTGCTGGGACTGCCTTTGGAAAAGAAGTTTGGCAGGGGAACACAAGGAAACTGGCTATGGGCCCAGGGGCCGAGTTCTCACCCATCGCACCCTTCCTTGTGCACTGAATCATAAAACCAGAGAATGGTTTGGGTTGGGAGGGGCCTTAAAGATCACCCAGTTCCAACCCCCTGCCACGGGCAGGGACACCTTCCACTAGACCAGGCTACTCCAAACCCCATCCAACCCAGCCTTGGTCAAGTTTCTCCTTCCCGAGATGATTCCTGCATTTCAGGCCTTCTTCTGGAGCAGTGGAGCAGGGTTGGAAAGAGGGAGAATGCTCATTAATTCTCCACCACAAGCTGTGGATTTGAAAGGCAGAATCCAAGCCCAGGAGGCCGATGATGGTGGGAAGTGCTGAGCTCCCTCTCGGGTGGGATGGCCTGGCCTTGTGATGAGAATCATTAGAGCTCAGCGTCAGCTGCACTTCTGGTGCCTGAAAAGATTATCTCCAGATAATCTTCGGGGTATTTAGCCAGCCATATGCTTTATTTCAATGGTAATATCTATTTCTTTGTGCGTTTGAACATTGTTTATGTTAATTAAGGCTTCAGACTGGAGGCTGCATATGGGCTGTTTCTTCTTTTTCTTCTTTTTTTTTTTTTTTTTTTTTTTTTTTTTTTTTTTTTTTGGTTTTTTTTTTATNGAATCTTTTCTTAAATCACTGTTATCTTAATTCTTCTTCTGTCAGTCCTGAAGGAAATCACCCCAAACCACCTTGAATTAGGGGTCGCTGAGAAATAAAATCAAATTAGTATTCCTGTTCTGGCTTCATTTTCCTTGCATCAAGCAACTGGATCAAGAATATGCTTTTTCTTCCTTTTCCAAATTTTCCATTTTCATTGTTTTTTTCCAAAGAACTAATTTAATAATAGCTGCTACTCTGATTATTGATCCTTTTAGACTGACAGAATATTGTTCTGTTCAGTGCCAGGCCTGTGCTCCTGGGGTAGAGGTGAGAAAAAGGGCACCAGTGCCAAGCAAAACTCGTAAGGAAACTGAGTAATCTGAGTAGTTGAGCAGGAAGTTTTATAGTGGGTTTTTTTTTGCTTTATGTGGAGAAACCAGGAAACCCAGCTAAGGGATGTGTGGATGTATTTATTGACTGCTTATTCCAAATATCAGAGATCTGTTAGTGCCCTCTTACAGGCCTGTATCTGTTTGCATCTCTTTTGTGTGCCTCAGTTTCCTTCTCATAGAATAGTTTGGGTTGAAAGAGAACTTCAAAATCATCTCATTCCCTGGGCAGGGACACCTTCCACTATCCCAGGCTGCTCCAAGCCCCATCCAACCTGGCCTTGGACATTTCCAGGGATGGGACAGCCACAGCTTCTCTGGGCAACCTGAGCCAGGCCCTCAGCACCCTCACAGGGAAGAATTTCTTCCTCATATTTAGTTTGAATCTCCTCTCTTTCAGTATTAAATCGTTCCCCTTGTCCTGTCACTCCATTCCCTCATCCAAGTTCCCTCTCCAGCTCTCCTGGAGGCCCTGGAAGGGGCTCTGAGGTCTCCCTGGAGCCTTCCCTTCTCCAGACTGGACATTCCCAGCTCTCCCAGCCTGGCTCCAAAGCAGAGGGGCTCCAGCCTCTGGAGCATTTCCATGGACTCCTCTAGACTAATTCCAACAGGTCCATGTCTTTCCTGTGCTGAGGATCCCAGAACTGAATTCAGCTCTCCAGGAGGGCTCTCACCAGAGCAGAGGGGAAGAATCCTGTTCCTTGACCTGCCCCCACCACTGGGAATGCAGCCCAGGAGCCCAGGACACATTTGGCTTTCTTGGCTTTGAGCTAAATAAGGTTCATGACGCTTGACTTCCTTAAATGAATGCAGGGAAATTGCTGGACAATCCTTTATTTCACTGGAACTTCAGATTCCAGTTTGAGTTACATGGATTTACCAAACTTGTGCTGCATTTCGAATTCAGAGGCTCAGAAGTGCAGGATTTTTCCAGGAGGTATGGTTTTGCTCCAGTAAGTCTACACCACCTTGCTGGATGTGTGAGATGTCTCACAGGATTTTCAGCAGCATAACTGAGAGCTCAGCCTGGCTTTGAACCAGTGGATTGATCACAGAAAGGGAAGATTATCTCTTGGATAACAGAATGACCCCTGTGAAAGAGTTTTGCTGGTTTTATTTAGTTCTTAGGAAGGCCTCAACTAAGCAAAGCGTGATCACTGCTTTGGTATTGAGGGTGTCCAAAACATCCTGAGCAGCTGCAGTGTTAACGACTGATTTAAACCCATACTTAGCTTAGTGTTTAATGAATTTCAGCATTTACCTCTCTGGCATGAGATCCTTTGTAGCTGCTTTAGCAGCCAATCAAAGATTTATTTTATTTTATTTTTAATCAGCCTATTTTTTTTTCAAAAGCTGCAAAGCTTTTCATGTCTCCTTTCTCTCAGGAACCATCCACTCTTTAATTCAGCCCCGAGGTCCTGCACAAACAGTGGTTCTGACACACTTTTTGCAGAAATATGATTGCAGGGTTTTTTTTCGTGTGTCCCGGGCTATTGTGCAGAGCCAAAGTGTCTGAAAGGCGCTTTGGGGCAGCCTTTGGCTGGAAATGAAAATTGCTTTTGGGAATCCCACAAAAAGGATTAACTTTGACTTCATCTCTGGTTTGTTCTCCAAATTAATAATCAATCTGCCAGATGGACCCGTGCCAAGCACTCGCCTGGTTGGAGAAGGGGGAATGGCCCGTGTGAAACAAGAACAGTCAGAGAACCACAGAGTTGTTGGGGTTGGAAAAAAATGTCTGGAGATTCCTTGTATTTCTCAGATCTCAAATATTTACCCCAATTTTAAAAACTCCCTCTGCTCCGTGACTCTTCCCACAACAAAAGCTCTTCGTTTGTTCAAATTCCTGTTCAGAGCAGCATTTCCTATTCAAGAAAGTCCTTAAGCATGTGCTTAGCTCCTGTTTAAATCTACAAGACAGTGCTTAATTGCTTTTCCCCATCAAGTGCTCGAATAATGTTCCGAGTCATGTTGTAACATATGGTGAGACATTTTCCTGTGCAGCATCATTGGAATTACACCGGAGATAAATCTGACCACGGACGGCAGAGACAGAACCAACTTGTCAGGTTCCCTGCTCACCCTCCCAGTGCAACGTTTTTTACGCCAGTCTGGTTCGGGGATTTCTACAATTCCTTTTTGACTGGGTTGTAATCACTCTGACTACACTCTCCTCTAATATTCTGCCCACGTTTTCCCTTTAGTAGAGTTTCCTCTTTCTTCCTTCCACTCTGGAGACCGCCTGGAAATAATTCTGCTCCCTTATTAGTGTACCTGGATTCAATATTTGTGAAGAACTCAAATTCTGCTCTTTTTCTTTGCCTCTGAGCTTTGAGCACGGATTTCCCAGCACAAACCCAGTGTATTTTTTGGCAGAATCAAAGGCTTTTCTACTGCTTTACAAACGAAACCTGAACCCACAGGCAGGCACACATGAACACACAAATGTTCCTCCCCTTATGGACCTGTTCATTAATAGCCCATTGTCTTCCGGAGCTTTTCATCAGGCCCATGGTGAATGAATTTTGCATTCAAATGTGAAACATGCCCTTTTGCAATCTATCTGCTTTGTAATTTGAACTCCTGCCAGTGAAATAATCTTTATATGGCAAAATCCAGTGATTGAATTGTTTAGGATTTCAAGTCTGCCCTGAACCATGAGGCTTTTGGTAATACTTGGTGGTTGAACCAAACACTCTCTGGGCAGGTATCTGCATCCAGCAAGACCCAAACTCCCTCAGATTTATTTCCCTGGACCATGGAGAAATCCCATTAGATCTCTCTTAGTGGTATTGAGTATGGGATCTGCAGCAGGTGATGCTGGACAGGCTCAAACAGTCACAACCCATGAATGGGACAACTCAATATCACAAGGAATTATTGTGAGATTCCACCTGGAACAACAAATCCAAATCTCCAGCATCAGAAGGATGTAGAGATGCTGGAGCAAGTCCAGAAGAGGCCACGGAGATGCTCTAAGGGCTGGAGCTCCTCTGCTCTGGAGCCAGACTGGGAGAGCTGGGGATGTTCACCTGGAGAAGAGAAGGCTCCAGGGATTCCTCAGAACCCCTTCCAGTGCCTAAAGGGGCTCCAGGAGAGCTGGAGAGGGACTTGGGACAAGGGATCGAGTGACAGGACAAGGGGGGATGATTTAAAACTGAAAGAGGGGAGATTCAGACTAAATATAAGGAAGAAATTCTTCCCTGTGAGGGTGGTGAGGCCCTGGCACAGGTTGCCCAGAGAAGCTGTGGCTGCCCCATCCCTGGAAGTGTCCAAGGCCAGGCTGAACAGGGCTTGGAGCACCCCGGGATAGTGGAAGGTGTCCCTGCCCATGGAAGGGGGTGGAACAAGATGATCTTTAAGATCCCTTCAAATCCAGACCATTCCAGGATTCTACATCCACACTGGGAATCAGTGAGAAGAGGCTGGTGGCTCCTCTGCCACGTCCTCCTGCCTCCAAATAGGTTTTTCCAGCCCAATTCCGAGCTCCATACCCAAAGGGTGCAGAGGTGCTCGTGTCCAAAGGGTGGCAGAGCAATGAGAAGAGGTAATTAGGGAGATTTTCAACAAGGAAGGAAAGGATGAAAGAAAAGTTATTCTTCTGAGGAGATTAAAACCAGAGGAATGGACATGGTCTTTGGAGCATTTGAGTGGTTTAATGACTGGTAATGACTAATTAATTAATAATCACTGGTAGTAATGAGGGCCAGATTTTCATTTTCCATTAAATGGCATAGCTGGGCTTATTCTGAGGTGATTTACACCGAGTTCCTGACTCAGCACATCCACAGCACCCATCCTTTATGTGATTTATAGCAGCTTTTAAAGCAAGAACTGGATGGCTTTCATCCAATTGCTTTCTTTGAGTCCAACAGGATAAATAAGCAGGCACCAGACCAGGTCTTTGAAGAGCAAAAGGTGGTTATTTTAATTTTTAATTTTTTTTCTTGCCTTAACATCACTGTGCACTCTTTCTGTGTGCATCCAGAAATGGATTTCAGGCTGTGCCAAGTGTGGCTTCGGCCCTGGATAGATTTTATCCTGATATTGCATTCAGTGCTGTTCTGTCAGCTTTTCTGCCATGGGACTGTGAGACCAGGCACAGCATCTAGGGAGTGTTATTTGTTTTCTGATACTTTCCCTGGGGTTTCCTATTCTTGTTGGTTTTCTGATTTATTTTCCTCTCTTTTTTCTTTTGGATGAGGTTACTTCTGTTGATATATGGCCCAGATCTGTCCTAGTCTGCTTTGAAAGCTGGTAAATGAGTAAAGCCGGACTTTGGGGTTGGAAGTGATGTGAGGGCAAAAGCATTCCCACATTTGAAGAGAGTTCAGGTTCCTTGGGGCAGGGGGTGTCTGTGTGTGGCAATGTACACAAATTTGATGCTATAAAAATGCGATATTTAAGCATTTCTTTTTGTTGGGAAAGGCTGCTTAAACAGAAAAAAGCAGAGGATAGAGTTAAGGATGAAAGGACAGGCTGGAAGACCTGGGGTTGTTTAGTCTGGAGAAGAAAAACCTCCAGGGAGATCTCAGAGCCCCTTCCAGTGCCCAAAGGAGCTCCAAGAGAGCTGGAGAGGGACTTTGGACAGGGAATGGAATGACAGGACACAGGGAATGCCTTTAAACTGGCAGAGATGGGATATTAAGAAGAAATTCTTCCCTGTGAGAGCAGAGAGGTGCTGACACAGGTTTTCCAGAGAAATTGTGGGTGCCCCATCCATGGAAGTGTTCAAGGCCAGGTTGGATGGGACATTGAGCAACCTGGGACAGTGGAAGGTGTCCTTGCCCATGGCAGGAGGGTGAAAAAAGATGATCTTTAACCATTCTATGATTCCAAAATTCTATAATTAGGAGCCTTTTAAAAGCACTTTTCTAGATATCCTCAAACCCGTAAGTGAAAAAGATAGAGCACTAAAAAACCTTTAACTAATAAAAAGCCCCCCCAACAAGCCAAATGCACCAATATCTACAAAAAAAACCCAACAGTCTGGTATAAAGTAAAAGCTGTTGTGCAAATATGGACAAAGGATAAATTGACAGCAGGCAATGCAAACTAAAAGCTTAAAAAATACAAGAGAAAAAAGGAAAGATGTAGGAATTTTATTCTTCAGAACAGCAAAAACAAAAAAAAAGGAAAATTCAGAGTCTACTAAACCCATAATAAATCCTGATGGCATTGGTTTGTTACTAGCTCAAAATGACAGATTTATTTATAATAATGCAAGAATTTCAATAAACGCCTGTATTCTGTAATTGGAAGAGATCCTGGTTCCTTAATCCACATCCCAGCCTAATGAAATACTTTTCATTCCACCAGCAGCTGGAAAACCTGCTATACATCATCCAAGAAAGTGAGATATGTGCAAGAGTAACAAGACAGAGCAATTTGGAACGCAAGGAATTTAAAATAGCAGGTTAAGACTAATTGGGGATCATTGCTGTTTAGGAAAAGAAAGCTGGAAGAGTTCCCCAAATCTGGAGAGAGGAGCATGTGTGTGTAGGCACAGCAGCCTCACATCTGTCGTAGGCACAATATCCATGTGAAACGGGATCCAAAAATTTAGGGATTGTGGGTAATATTATGATTATAATTGAATAATAGCACACTCATTAAAACAGAGGCATTAATAGCAATCAACTTATGGAAAATAGATTTTGTCAAGCTAAATTAATACTTTCTAGGAGAATACAGAACTGGTTGTTGGAGTCTGGGAATTTGTCATTATTTGTACACATCATAAATAAGGCATTTTTCTTGGTGACAGTGAATAAACAAAACGACTCAATAATGCAGATCTTGCAAACACAAGCAGGACACAGAGGGGAAAATACAGAATTCAGATTTCCCCTGAGACTGGCCTTGGACCTCCTGGTCCCTTCCAAGAAGGGCGTTGGGGGGTGTCAGAAGGGGCATGAAAGAGAGCAAAGAACAATGCCAGGGTCTGAAGGTCTCCAAGAGATGATGTGACATCTCAGACAAGATCATGTGAAGAGCTGCTGATCCAGAGAAGACGGATTTCTGTCCCATGAGATGGATGGACAGAGAACCACAGGATCACAGAATGGTTTGGGTTGGAAGGGAACTTAAAGATTATTTATTCCAACCCCCTGCCATGGGCAGGGACACCTCCCACTAGACCAGGTTGCTTCAAGCCCCATCTAACCTGGCCTTGGACACTCCCAGGGATGGGACATTCAGACATTTAGTAGGGTCCAGACATTTAGAAAGCTCGGGATGAGCCCCAGAAAAAAAAAAAAAGTTCCGTGTATTGCCTACAACTTCTATAGTAAAATTAATTTGGGTTTTTTTTTTATGATTCTATTTTTTAAACAATGAACAGTGCTTTAACCCAAACCAGAAATAATTCAGGGAGGCTGAGTGTCACGTGTTAAACAGGATCTGAGGAGATAATGACAGCAGGATGTGCTGGTGCTCTGTCACCCTGTTGGTCCCCAGCCCGTGGTGGCACAGGGAGGTGTGGGGAGGCACGGAATTGTTGCATGAGGAGCAGGTCAGAGCCTGCACCGCGTGGAGACCTGCGAAGAACTTGTCTGTGACTCAGGGCAGGTCTCTGGAGCCAGCAGCACGGAGCTGTCCAGGCCATCTGTGATGCACCCAAGGCAGCTGAGCAGCTTGGCTCCATCTGGAGCTGCCGTGGGCTCGCTGCTGGCGTTGCTGCCGAGGTCCCCTCCTCTGAGGACGGGCAGCTGTGGAGATGGGACATCTTTCCCCATGTCCCTTCAGTGAAGGCAGATGGCCCTTTTGCTCTGCCTCCGCATCCTGTCTCAGGCTCCTGTGAAGCCCGGGTTATCCACAGGGATGCTGACCTTCTCCCCATCCACCGCATTTCTGCACTTGCTCTCTGCATCTGCACTCCCTGCGTGACCATATCCCAGGAGACAGGACTGGACAAGGCACAGAAGTGGAAATGACTGCACTTTTTGGGTCCCCACTGTCCCAGCACGCAAGGCAGAGCAGGAGATTCCCCTTTTCCCTGGCTTAGCCCTTCGTGCTCACTCAGATGGGGCTGCAATCATTTTTCCTGATGAAACCACCCCACCTGTGGGATGAACACCATGGAGGCTTCCCCATCTATGGGCCTCTTCCTCATTCTGCTGCTTTTCCCCAGCCTGAAAGGATGCCAGGGGAAAGCAGGGATCTGTCCCTTTGATGTCTTCAGGTCCCTCTGGCCATGAGGGAGGAGCATTCCTGCCATGCCCAGAGCTCTGGGAATGCAGGGAAGGGCTCAGGAGGGTCCTGGCCTGGCCTTTGGAAATCCTGGCCGCAGAGAACTGGGAGAAGAGGGAACAAGGGAGGGGTGGAGCTGTGAACTGGGGTTCCTGTGGCTGGGGGAGGTCTATACACGCCCATATGGGGTGTGGAGCAGGAGGCTGGGGGGTATATGGGGTGAGGGATGGGGTTGTGGGCAGAGTGAGGTGTATTTTAGGTCTATAGGGTTATATCCATAAATGGGATATGTGGGACAGGGCTACAGGGATGGGGAGGTGTGTTCAGGTTGTGTAGGGAAACGGCTGTGGGATCATTTATCCATGTGTCCCACATGTGGATAAATACGGTGGGTGTCACAGGGCTATAGGGTTGTGCGTGCACGTGTTGGGTGGGAAATTGTGCATAGGTGTATGGGATAAATGAGGCAGAGCTATAGGGTTAAGGGTGTGTGTATATGGAACAAGTGGGACAGGGCTATAGGGTTAGGGAGGCATATATGGGATATGTGGAGGAGGGCTGTAGGGTCAGGAAGGTGTATATGGTGTATGTGGGGCAGGACTATAGGATTAGGAAGGTGTAAATGGGACATGTGGGGCAGGACTATAGGGTTAAGGTGTATATGGGATAAGCAGGACAGGGTTAAAGGGGTAAGAGGGCATATATGGAATATATGGGGCAGGACTATAGGGTTAGTGAGGTGTATATGGAATATGTGGGGCAGGACTATAGGGTTATGCATCCGTGGAGTGGCTGTGTGGGATGAGGCTGTGCAGTTACGTGTGCACACATGGGATAGGTGGGCTATAGGGTTAGAGAGTGTGTATGGGATATGTGGGGCAGGGCTATAGGGTTAAGGAGGTGTGTATGGCGATCGTAACACCGGGCAGCCCGGCGGCTGCAGGGGGCCGCTCACACGTGTGGGGGGTGATGGAGGGGTCAGAGCGGGGCGGGAGAGCCGGGCACGGACCCGGAGCAGGACCAGGATGGAGACGCAGGTCCGGCGGGGGGTTGCTGGGATGGGGGCGGCGGGGGGCGCGGTGCCCGCTCCCGCCCGCCCTGACGGCCGCTCTCCCTCTCTCCCCGCTCCGCCGCCCCGTCCCTCCCTCCCTGCTCTCCTCCCTCCAGCAGAGCCTCCGCCTCCGCCTCTCCGCCCGGCGCCTGGTCCTGGCGCGGCTGCCGAACGGTCCCGCTCGACGCCTCCCGGACCAAGTGCCTGTGTGACCGGCTGTCCGCCTTCGCCATCTTAGCCCAGCTCAGCCCCGACATGGTGAGTCCCGCCGGCGGCACCGCGGAGGGAGGAGCGCAGGGGCCGGGGAGGCGTGGGGACACACGGGGGACAGGGCGGAATACGGCGGGAGGGAAGGGGACGCGCCCGGGATGCAGCGGAGCATCCCCGGCGCGCGGCTCTCGGGTACCGCGGCGGGGACAGCCCCGAGCGCTGCTGCTGCTGCTGCTGCTGCTGCTGCAGTCCGGTGTCACCGGGACCGCGGCGACACAGCGTGAGGCTTTGCATACCCCTCCCCCTTCCTTCCCCGCCGTCCTTCCTCTCCCTTTCCCCCCGACCCTGACCGCAGCTTTGGGGACACGCGCGCACGGACATCGCGGGTGCTGCCGCGCTGCTCCCCTCGTCCTCCCCATCCATCCTTCCGTCCCCGTGCTGTGCCTTCGGACGTGAATCCCTCTGAATGTGGGGAGCCCCCGGCCCCCGCAGGCGTGTTCGCTCCCGTGGGCTCCCCACGCACAGAATCTTCGCACGTGGCTTATTTTGGGGGGGGGCGGAATCGCCCCGCTCCGCCTCCCTCCCCGCGCGTCTCCATCCCCGCCT
>VZTG01009294.1:0-38756 GCA_013397845.1 Melanocharis versteri | reverse complement strand
GCGGTTTTGGGGGGGGTAGGGGGGGGGGGGTTCCCGCTCTGGAATCGGGGAGCGTGGAGGGGGGGAGGAGTTGTGAAGTTTTGGCCGCTTGTCGGGGACACGAAGTCGGTGCCTCGTCTCGGACGGAGCCTCCGGAAAAAAGTGCGAGATTCCTAGAAATTATCGCTGGGCGGCTGCACCCTGAGTCAGAGCACGGGGAGGGTGCCAGGGCACTAAAGACGGCACTGGGGTGGTCAAAAGACGCTTCGCAGGCTCCTCTCTTCCACCATGTGCTTTTGGATTTGTTTTTCTTTTTTTTAAGTAGTTCATCCCTTTTTGGACAGTTCTCAGGTTCACAGAGCAAAGCCACCCCCTCCTCCACCTAAAGCTTCTCCATCTGCCTGGGCACTGGGAGTTACTGGGCCCTTGCAATTATTTACTAATTATGGCTTGCTTGTTAAATGCTGGCTTAATTCGGCAGAAGGGGAGGGGAAAGGAAGAAAGGAAGGGTGAGGGTGGTAAAGGGAGAGGGGGGGATCACATTTTCCAAGATGAAGGTTTGGTTTATTATTAGAAACACTAATGTATTTGGTCCACTAGTTACCATGGAAACAACATCTGCACTGAAGTGGTTTTAAAGACACAGTGTTGGTTGTGTTTGCCCGGGCCCCGAGCAGGCCCAGCCACCACAGGGCTGGGAAATGGGCTCTGGGGCGTTGGGCAGAGCAGCTTTTGGGGTCCTCTGGAGAGAGGCACCAACTTTGTGGTTTCAGGTAGAGATATTCCGCTTGAAGGATGCTGACAGGTCGGACTGGGAGTGTTTTCCTGCTTGGAAGGGCTCTGCAAGCTGCTGGTTGCGTCCATCCTGGCATCCCTGCACCCATCTTCTCCCACAGGTTGTTGTTTCCTTGTCCTCCCCTCATAAACCAAGCGGGCAGGGAGGCAGCTGCCGGGCTGGTGCTCTCCAGGAGGGTTTCCAGCCTTCTCCAGGTGGACAGGGTGATCTCAGGTGAGCCAGGTGGGATTTATCACCTGCCCTGGGAGCTTGCAGGGCTGTGTCCTGCTGGCAGCAGGGCTTCACCCTTCGCCCCAGGCTCCAGCAGCTTTAGGATCTGGCTCCAGAGGTTGTGACTGATGAGTGAGCCTTGCCCTGCGTGGGAAGAACTCCAAGATATCTTGACAAAGTTTTGGGATGTTGCACGGTTGGGGAAAATAAATTGGGATTTCTGCTGCAGGGAGGCGTCTAAGGCAAAGCCTGGGATGAAGCAAGCCCAGATGTGCAGCTGAGCTGCTGGTGAAGGTCCTCTGCTGATCAATCTTCTGGAAGTGGGCAGAGGATCAGGCAGTGTGGGAAAAGCGAAGGGAATCTTTGCCTTGGCTAAAGCAGAAGTTTCTCTAACGTAGATTTTATGTTCACACACTGCTTGCTGTTATTTAATTAAGCAGCCTGGAAAAAAAATGGTTAATTTGATGTGGCCAGATGCTGCTGTGGCCAGATGCTGCTGCTCCCTCAGGTCCAGATGTTTGGCTGTTATCTGGATAACACAGGGTGGGTGTCAGCCCTTTATCATCCATGCAAGTCTTTGCATTTCAGAGTGGGCTAGGCTGCAGGAGGATACAGCTCCTCATTCCCCCAGGCATGTTTTATTATATCTGCAACTAAACTTGCAGCTGCTCCTTTGGGGTTTAGGCCTAAAATTGCTTCTTTCCCCTCTTTCCAACTCCTCTGGCTGCTGGTTAGGTTATGTTTTCCCAACTCGTTTTTTCTCCGGCCTCGAGTCCACTCATGAGCATCAGCATGAGTCCTTTGGTTGTGCTGGGGGGAGAACTGGGGCTTGGATATCCCCTGAGTCCCCCGACTAAGCCAGTCCAAGGGTTTGATGATGATGGGGAGCATCACCCAGGCTGAACCAGCTGGGACCCCTGTCCTGCCTATGCCTGCCCTGGGAGCTTGCAGGGCTGTGCTCCTCCAGCTCCTCATTCCCTCGCTTTCCTCCCCAAATCTCATTCTGAACAAGCCCACGTTGCCTCCCGTCCCCAGAGGTGGCATCTCGTCATCGTTGGTGTCTGCGGTGGTGACATTTATGGTGCAGTTTTTCATGTGCCTTTGGAGCTCTCAGGACAAGAAGCTCCGTCCGCCTGTGTCATTAATATTATTTATTGCTATAAATCTCCCTTCTGGAGCCTTTGGCCCTGGCAGCTTGAAATATTTGTAACCCTGGTATGGGCACAGCTCCTTTGCAGTGAAAAAAGACTCCAAAAGGCTTTAGGGATGACTGTTGCTGCTGATTTGGACTCGCCAAGGACAGTTTGCCTGGGCTGGGACCTAAGAGTTGCTCGTGTGGTGGTGAAAGGAAGCAGTTTTCCTTGATTTCAGTGAAGATAGAGGCTGAAAGTGCTGTGTTTTGAATCAGTTTGGGAGACAGACACCCCTAAACCGTGATGGAACTGTTCGGATCCAGCTCAAAAGCTGGAGTTTAGATTTGTGTTTGATTTCCCCTGCTATTTCCACTCAACAGAGGCAGCCTCATGCCCTGCTTTGGCACAACTGCTGTTTGACCATCAAGATTAAAACCTCTTAAATTAAGGAACACAGACAAGCATTTTGGGGCTGTCTTTTTGTTTTAGCTTTATACCCTGCCTGTCTTGGAAGGGCAATGCCTGTGATGCTACACCTGAACAGTGGCAGTGCTAACAGAGAATGAAGGCAAAAGGAAAGCACAGAGCTGCACGTGAGGCTTGTGGTGGTGGTTTTTTTCAATGTATTTTGGCAATTTTTGGAGGTGGGAAGAAAGTAGAGCGGGAGCCTGAGGATGAGCAGCAAAGCCTTTCACTCTTTGGTTGCCTCATTTGCGTTTGGCTCGTGTTGTCTTTGCTGCCTTCCACCTTGTGCTTGGCCTTTATAAAGTCAATCAAGCTTTAAAGCTTTGCTAAGGACAGGTTAGATGGGGTTTTGGGAAATTTGTTGTGGTGGAAGGTGTCTCTGTCCGTGGCAGGGAGGCTGGAACTGGGTGATCTTTAGGGTCCTTTCCAACCCAAAATGATGATTCTGTGATTTGTGCAGCACTTCAGGCTGGAGTAAAACTCTACAAATACATCTCTGTTGTCTCTTCCCTCTCTTTACTGGTCCTGGCTGCAGAATGCTGATCAGAGAGAGGCATCTGAGCTCTCCTCTCATTTCCAGGCTTGGTAAAGATTCAGAGCTCTCATTTCCAGGCTTGATAAAGATTCAGAGCTGGTGGCAAGAACTTGTAGAGGTGCTGAGTTTGTTATATCTGCACTGAATTTTTGGGACATCTCACCTCCGTGTCAGTGTTTTGTGACAGGCAAAACCAGCAGTTACAGAGTTTTGTGGGGTTTATTGTAGCAGAGCTGGCTTAGGTGAGTGCTGGCCAGGCAGCTGAGTGTCCACAGTGAGCAGACCTGTGAGACGAGAGGAAATGGCCTCAAGTTGTGTCTGTGGAGGTTTAGGGTGGATATTAGGAAAAAAGTTCTTCATGGAAAGGGTTGTCAGGCATTGGAACAGGCTGCCCAAGGAAGTGGTGGAGTCACCATCCCTGGAAGCTTTCAAGAAATGTGTGGATGTGGCTCTTGGGTGCTGAGTTTATGGTTGGACTTGATGGTCTCAGAGATATTTTCCAATCGTAATGATTCCAGGATTTGAATCCCAGGATGTTGCAAGAGGCTTTGCTCAGTGTTATCTCCAGTTTGCAAGAACGAGAAGCACCTTTCCTGGTGTGCTTCCTACCCATAGGGATAAAGCTCCTCTCTCAACTCACAACATTTCTTTTTTGTCCCTGAAACCCTCCCATTTTGGGATGGGAGGGACCTTCAAAGATCTTGTTGCGTCCCGAAGATCTTCCCTCTGAAAAGATTGTCCTGTGCTGCAGGAGCTCTCTGTACTTCATGGACAGTGCACACACACAAGGTGGGTTATTTTAGGCTCCTAAAATTCTGTAGGGCCTGTCTTGCACAGGGAGGAGATCCAGGTTTCCCAGCAGAAAAAAAAAAAGAAAAAAGTTGATGTTATGAATCAAATATTTTGTGAGGGTGTAGCAGTTCTGACAACATTTTGATGGAAAATTATAGCAGTTTTACTTAGATAAGACTGGAGAACTTCATTTGGAGGTGAACATTTTAACATTTGTATTCTTCCATCACTTACCACGTGAAATTTGGAGTCTGGATAACAACAAAGCCTTTTGCATACCTTGAGAACTGACAGTTCTTGTGTTCACAACCATTTCCAGGCTTAGTTAATATTGATGCTGCTTTTTCTGCAACATTAACTCTTCAATTCAAAAGTTGGACTTTTCTGAGGAAGGGAAGTTTTCGGTTTTGCCAGGTTCAAAGTCTTTGAGACATCAAACTGGTCAGGTTGTACAGGGCTTTAGGGAAGAGTTTGGTGTATTTGGGTGTGTCATTGTGGCTACAGCCAGAGCTTTTCTGTGCCTGTCAGTGAAATTGTGACCTTGAGCTAAACACTTCCTCGTTTTCTGCTTCCCTTTCTCCAGCTGCAGCACCCTTGCAGGTGACACCCCGGGCTCTGTGCATCCACATTTGCACGGTGCCCCGAGCTTGAAGGGTGCTCCAGGAAGCACCAAGTGCTGTCATTTCCCTGACAGAGCATTAGGAGCCTCCTCTTGCCCGCTTGGCAGGAGCTGTGCCCGGGTGAACATTGCTGAGCCACGAACATTTGGGCTTTTGAGGTCCAAATCCTCTGCGAGCTCCCGCGCCCGCGCTGCTGGCACCTCTTCCTGCAATCACCCCGTCCTCTCCAGGATGCTGCTGTGTGTAGAGTGTCTCTTAGGAGCTGATTATGCCTCTTGAGCTGGAAATGTTGCCTAAGATTTCCTGGGGATTTGTGCTGTTGCCACTGAACTCTCCCTGGGTGCGGAGATGCCAGGGTGGGAGTGGCGCAGGGCCACTCCAGCTGGACTCCTGCTCATCCCGGGAGAGCTCCGTGCTGGGATTGGGGAAGGATGTGGTCTAAGTGCTGCTGGGGATTTCTGGGCTTTGCCCATCCCCTGCTCCACAGCAGGAGCAGCTGCTGTGTTTTCTCTGGGCTGCTTTTCCCCGAGGTGCGTGGCAGCCTGTAGGAGCAAGCTGGTGATTCTGTAAATCACGGGCTGCTCTTTGCTGTGCTCAGCAGGGAGGCTCTTTTCACTAAATCCAGTTTAGCCCTCCCGAGTTTCAGCAGGCGTGGACAGAATGGAGAAGACAGGGTAGGAACCAGCTGGGCAGACAGTTTTCCCCTCCTACTCTCTCTTACAATGTGATTAAGAAGGAGACAGGATGTGTGATGCTCTTAGGGGGCCAAACGGGCCAGCCCACAGTCTAACTCCCTCTTGAAAGAATCCATTATTTTTTCCGAAGTGTCCTCTTAACAGAAAGCGCTGGATTGTGTCCCTACATTGTGGCTTTGCTGGAAATCACCTGGTTTTAAAGGGTTACTCTGTCACTGACGTGGAGTTTGTCAGTTTGTGTTGAGTGAATTCAGGCTAAATCTCATTTGAATTTGGAGAGGACCCAGAGTTGATGTACAGATGATTTATGTTGCGTTTTAAGAGGAAGGGGATCACTGACAGAGCTTGTGGTGTGCTCCAGGTGCCAGAGGCAGCCTGGGTTTGTTATTCTGCTGGGAGAATTGAGTGGAGATTGCCACTGCTGTGTGCCGTACACAGATACCTAATAAAAGATCCCATTAGCAAATAAGTGATTGATATTGGAACATACGCAGGCAAGGCATGAGAGACGAGTGGGATAGGAATTCCCTCTCAGCGCTGTGCTGTGCTTCTAGCAGAGACAACACTTGAATATATTAAAAGAAGACAGGTAGCACAGGAGGTAATAATAGGAGGATTTGGCTCAGCATAATAAGCAGTCATCCAGCATCCCACCTCCTTGGCGGCTGTCTGCGGATTCCGCTGTCTGTCGATGCGTTGGGTACTTGGGGAGATATTCCCAGCTGACAGCTCCCTTCTCCGAGTTCCTGCTCGGCGCTGGTGGATTCGCCCAGGTCTTTAACTCCTGACAGAACTCCAGCTGGTGGGATTGCAGCAGCGTGGGGCTGCAGCTCGGCCCCCGCCAGCCGGAGCCGGCGAGCTCGGCGCAGCCCTGGCAGGGACTCTTCTGCAGGCAAATGCTGCATCACCCTCCCGTATCTCTCCGTCTGAAGGGGACGTGGGAGAGGAGCAGGATCAAGTGGCTGGGAGCTTAAAGCCGTTGTGGGATTCAGTGCTGGAGCGTGAGTAATGCCGAGCCAGATTCACCCTTCAGTGGAAAAGCGAGAGCGGCACTGGCATTAACCGAGTGACCCCAGGAGCTGAGCAGGGCTGGGGTTGGTGCCTTGTCCTCAGCTCAGATTAAAGCCTCACGGAGAATGCCTGGGCTCCTGCGTGTCCGGGCATTCCTGAGGGGTTTGGTGCTTATTCTGAGCTGCAGTGCTTAATGGCTTGTTGCCATGAAGGCAGCTTAGCAAGTGTGACAGCTGCCCTGTTACCCTGACACAGCTTACTGCTCTGCTGAAGGAGGTGTGGATTTAAGCCAGGACACCAGGGTCTTCCCAATTCCCGCTTTCCCCTTTCCTAACAGCTCGGAAAGCCACGCTTAGCCTCAATTGGGAGCATATTTGAGCGCCAGAAATATGAACCAAGTGGGTGAGTGTTACCTGCCTGGGATTACTCTGCTCTGTGTCCAGGCAGGATGACTGGCACGGCCCGGAGTGTGGGAGGGCGTGTGGGAGAGGACGATGTGTCAGAGATGTTTGGTGTGGTGCCTCCACGCCGATGGCTGAGCTCTGTGAGACATTTTGGCTCTTTCCTCAAAGAAAAAAGACTGAGGGGAAAGAGGATGATAATCTTCAAACGGGTTGAAGGTGGCTGTGGAAAGGGAATAATCGGCTTTCTGTGTCTGCTGGGGATTGGGCTCAAATTGCCAAGTGAGAGGTTTAATTCAGGCACAAGGGAAAACCTTCTGACTGCAGGGATATCAAGAGCCCAGACTCCATCAGCAAAGGTTTCTTGAAGAGGCCGGGGGTGGAATTGATTGTTTTGCACCAGGCTGAGGCATGAGCTGAGCTTGTCAGGTCTTTTCCAATCTCTTACCTGGAATTCTGTGATGTAGATCCCCTTTGTGTCTATGCCTTGCTGTCTATAAAGAGAGGAACGTGGCAGAGGGGCAGCACATTGGCGGGAGATGGAGGAATGGGCTGGAGGCAGGTGGGGACGCCAAAAATCACCGAGTCTGTCCACAACTTCCCATTTCCACCTGTAGCTGTCTATCCACTGTCATCTGGCATTTCCGACCTGCGGTTTGTACCGCTGTGCCACCCGCGAGGCTTCAGCTGTGAGAGCGCCACTCCAACCTGCTCAGCGCTGATCCACAGAGCCACCCTGACCCAGCAGTGTGGGAAATTCCGCTGAGTTTTCCGTCTGGAGCCCCGGGGTGCCGGGACGGGGGCGGGCGTGGGGGCCCGTGTAAACAGCACGAGGGCATTAGTCACGGCGAGCCGCGGAAAGTCGCGGCGCGTCTCCCACGGCCGGGCTGTGGGCATTGCACCAGGCAGGGCTTCGCAGGGGCGGGCTGGAGCTCCGGGTGGCTTTCGAGGCAGTTCTCTGGGAGCTTCTCCCGAGGCAGGAGGACGGCGTGGGAGCATCACAAAGGGGCTTGTTTGAAAATGGTAACGAGTGGGTGCGGGAGGCTGGGTTTCGTTGGCTCGTGGGGTGGGAGTCAGAATTAGTGCGAAATGAGATTATCTTCCTTTTCAAAGCGCTTCAGGGACTGAGCACGGTGCGTTGGAAGAGTCAGGCGAACTGTTGAGTGTTGCTTGTCTTTCTCCTATTATTCTGCACCCATCTCCATTGTCCTTTGGCCTGGAAAAGCCATTCTTCAGGTGAATTTGACAATCTGCTTCACCTCTGAGCCCTTTATGCCCTGCACAAAGGCTAAGGTTGCCCTTAAATTGCCGTGTGGTAGGAAATGGATAAGTCATTATTATTATGTTCATTTAAGCCCAAATTGAAACAGTTTATGAAAGGTTTGTGCCCTTCATACTTTTGCTATCAAGTAATAGCTGGGTGGATAAACCCGCTGGCAAGATTTTGGTAATCTTTAAGCAAAAATGGGCAATGTGTGTGGAAAAGTAATGTCAGAGTTGTAATTGGGAGTATTTGAGCTTAAAATGTCCCTCTAAATGTGAGGGGTGTCTAATCAAGAAACTGATATTGTGCTGGGTGTGATAACAGCCAGCCAAAACTCAGTCTGCAGCTCCATTGCTGGCTGCCTACCTGCCCTGCTCACCACAAGAATATACAGAATATATTCAATAAATCCGTGAAAGCAAAATGACTCCGGTCTTTTCCCACAAGTGAGACAACGCTTTCATTTTCCATGACGAATGGTTCTTTTTCCTCTTTTTAAACATGGCAATCATGCCAGCCTCTCCCCAGGTGGGGAATATCCGACTGCTGGGGCCACTTTTGATTTTGTTTATATCAGCTCAGTACAGCTGTAAATCCAGGGGCTGTTACAGCTTCGCTTTCCAATCACTCAGCAGTGAATGAGTTGGGGATTGGGGTTGGAAGCTGATTCCTCGAGGGCTGCTTGGAGATCACTGCTCCACGCAGAGGGAATTTGCACCAGTGATTCCCCAGTGACCAGCTGGGGATGGAAACACGCTGGATCCCAGGAGTTCCTCAGATTGCAGCGGGAATAAAGCTGTCATTATCCTCGTAACAGCAGAACAACCCAAATGGCTGAAATCCCTTCATCTTCTTTTCTTAGCCAAGAAGCCCCTGAAAGTCTCTGAGGACTGGCAGTGAACTGGGGACGTTTTACTCCAAGGTTGTTGGTTCAACCTTAGTTTGGCTCAGGAGCCATTTCCAGGGCAGGGGTCTTCAGTGATTGAATAGTGAGATGGGAGCATCTGCAGGTAGTAATTAAAGTTTGTTCAGCTGGGAAAAGAGGAGACTGAGGGGAGACCTCATCAAGGTCTGCAGCTTCCTCATGAGGGGAAGCAGAGGGGCAGCACCAATTTCTTCTCTCTGTGACAGTGGTAGGACCTGAGGGAATGGCTGGAGTTGTGTCAGGGGAGGTTTAGGCTGGGTATCAGGAAAAGATTCTTCATCCAGAGGGTGGTTGGCACTGGAACAGCTCCCCAGGGAATGGTCACAGCCCCGAGACTGACAGAGCTCAAGGAGCATTTGGACAACACTCTCAGGCACAGGGTGGGCTTGTTGGGGGGTCCTGTGCAGGGCCAGGAGTTGGACTGGATGATCCTTGAGGGTCCCTTCCAACTCAGGATATTCTGTGATTCTCCGAATTAAAGGGACTTGGATAAAGGCAGGGTTTAAGAGATGCGTCAGGCATGGCTTGTGCAGTCTCTGCACAGATGTTCATTGCTTGTGCTTTGGAGGAAGGTTTTCCTTAAGGACTGGTCTTCAACAAGCAAGGGGAAAGGGAAGGTGGGTATTTGCTCCCCGTGGTGGTCAGCAGATGGGTGATCTGAGCATCTTGGGCAGGAGCCATCCTGCAGACGCCGAGATCTCAGGTGTTCCCCCACTCCTCAGGCGGATCTCTCCAGAGGACAGGATGCACAGGAATGGGGAAGGAACGTTTTGCCCGTGCTGTGGGGAGAGCTGCTGGTCTGGCACCGCTCTCCAGCACGCCACTGATAGTGTAAAACAAACAGCGGGCTGGTTTGGAGTAATTTGGTGAAATGCTGTCACCTGGCATGGAACCAAAATACTGCTTAAATCAGGATAAACACAGTCTGGATTCTACTCTCATTTTCCATTCCCAGTCTGCCATGGACTTACTTTATTTTAGCTGTGTGTAAATCTTACCACATTCCCCTGCGAGGTGCTCAGCTGGGAAGCTACAAGGGATGAGGACAACGAGCTTCCAAGGCAGTGATGGAATTTGAACTGGTTGTTCTCTGTGAAGCACACAGAAAGGACAATTCCAAGCAGGAAGGAGCAGGAAAGAAGATTCATTTTTAAAGTAGTTACAGACCATATGTCCCTATGGTAAAATAATGCCAGTAATGGTAATAGTGGTAGTAGTAACAATGATTATTATGATAATGATAATAATTGTAAGTTCCATGGCAGAGGCAGCTCTAGGACAGGAGCAGCTCTTGCAGCTCCTGTAATTGTCCCTAATATTTAATTTTTGTAATGCTCCCTGGAAGTGTCTTAGCTTGTGACAACCAGCAATGTTCAGGACATGGCATGGTCCATGACTCCTAAAATCGTTCAGGTTAGAAAAGACCTCCAAGATCATCAAGTCCAGCCTTCAGCTGAATCCCACCACGCCCCCTAAACATATCTCAGAGTGCCTCATCTACTTTCTTTTGAGCATTTCCAGGGATGGTGGCTCCACCACTCCCTTGGGGAGCCTGTCCCAATGCTTAACGACCCTTTCAATGGAGAAATTTTTCCTAATACCCAAATTGAACCTCCCCTGGTGCATTTTGAGACCCTTTCCCCTTGTCCTATCATTATTTGCCTAGGAGAAGCACCCGTCATCTCACCACAACTTCATTTCAGGGAGTTTTAGAGAATTAATGTTGCACTGAGCAGTATGGACAAGTCCCCTCTGCTTTGAATGTTTGTATGAATACCTGCATTGTACCACCTCATCTCAGGGCAGTGGAGTGGATCCTGGAGCGTTTGATTTTCCAGGGCTGACACAGGGAGATTGAGGTTTGCTGTTTCCCGCAGTGCCCGTGTCAGTGCTGCTGCACAGCGTGATTAAAGTTCACTTCTGCCCCTGTTTTCTCAGAAGCCAAGAGCTCCTGCCTGTGGAGGAATGGGCCGTTTTGATTATTGCCAGCTTCATTGTGGAAAATGCTTTTATTTTCTCTTGAAATGCTTTAAAGGGAAAGGCTGGAGAGGAACAATTTTTCCATATGCATGAAAAGCAAAGGTTTACAAGCCAGGCATGCCGTCTGACCAGCTCACAAACAGTTAAGCCAAAAGCTCTCTCCTGTCTCCTCCATCCTTCCCAAAGGTCTTGCACAGCAGAGAATAAGGTGTTGGTGCTTGATCGTTGTGACACAGCCCTAGGAACCCCCTGAGGCATTTGCACACAGCAGGAATCTAAGCTGAATTAGGCTTTGGAAGAGAGATGGAGGGCAGCATTATTCCCTTCCATGTCCAGGGGATCAAAATAGGCCCTCGAGAAGATAAAGCCAGTGTTTGCCGCCTAAATCAGATCAGCTGAGAGGCCTTTGAAAGGATTGGCTTAAGTGATGGAGCCGCGTGTCCACAGCTGACCTGGGGACGAGCTGGGAGCAGACTGCTCTCCTCCCTGAGGTCCCCTGGCTCCTCACGCTGATTCCCAAACCACAGCTGGCAGAGGGATGCAGAGCAACTCCAGGCTCTTCATCAGAGCTCCATAAAACTGGGATTTCAGCAGCTTGGCTGAGTGAGGTGCAGGTGGAAAGGGACGGGGAGCAAATAAAGCATAGACAGTTTTAAGGAATGATGGTGAAAATGTTTGGACACAGCTGGCTGGGCAGGAGGAGAGTGGTCCTCAGCATTAATATGAGCCTGATCCGTCCATCCTTGACATCAGGACTGGACGTTGAGGCCCTGGGAGAGCAGCCTGGGAGTTCCAGAGTGGCAGAGAGCTGACCGTGGCGTTGCTGACTGGCAGGTAGATAATGCCTGCCGGTAACTCCTGTAATTCCCTGCCAGCCTGGAGGAAATTATCCTGACAGTTCCCATTAAGGAGAGGCTTCGTGACCACTCCTCTGCCCTGAAAACTTCATCAAGGCTGTTTACTAAGAGCAAATTGTCACGTTGTATCTTGAGAGTGGGCTCAATACCCGCTGAAGAGTTAGCGATTGTTAATAAATAGTAGCGTGTTAAGACGTCTCTCCGGGTGATTTTTGTGTGCTGTAATTACACAGAATTGCCTGTTAGACCGGCAAAATTACATAAAAGGAGCCCTGAGCTCCACAAATGTGTTCCTGATAATGGGTGACTATTAGCTTTGACATGGGAAGTCTGTGGTTTTGATACGAGGGAAGCAGAGCAAGGTGGAAATCCTCTGGACCTGGCTCGCAGTGACAGGGGCTGAGCTGGGAAGGTAGCACATCTTCCAGAAAGAAGGTGTGAAAAGATGATTTATTAATGATGCCTCCAAGTGATCTTCATGCAGGGACCTCAAAGCCCTTCTCAGAGGTTAAATGATGGAGAAGAGAAGGCTCTGGGGAGACCTTATTTTGATTTTTCAGTATGTGAAGGGTTATAAGAAAGGTGGACAAAGGCTTTTTTGCAGGTTTAATTCAGGATAGAGTTAATTTTAGTAGCCAGTGTGGGACTATATTTTGGGTTGTTGGGCACTGCCATTGCTGGCATGGAGTGAGAGGATGAGGGGGAATGATTTAAACTCAAAGAGACTGGAATTATTTTGAATATTGGGAAGAAGCTTTCTCCTGTGAGGCTGGTGAGGCCCTGGCACAGGTTGCCCAGAGAAGCTGTGGCTGCTCCATCCTTGGAAGCATTCAAGGCCAGGTTGGATGGGGCTTGGAAGAACCTGGGATAGTGAGAGGTGTCCCTGCCTATGGCAGGGGGTTGGAATGAGATGATTTTAAAGGTCCCTTCCAACCCAAACTATTCTGTGCTTCTATGGAAAAAAAAAGAAATGTTTTGCTTCATCACTGCTTTGAGTTGAGTGAACCCTGTAGATCCTCTGAAAAGGCTGACCCACCAAAAAAATCTCCTTTCACCCCTGGCCCAATCCTGCCTTCACTAAATCCCTGACATCCACCAAGAAGAGCTTGTGTCCTGCTCTCCCTCTCTTCCTGTCTTGCAATCACTGCAAGAAATTGCTGGCCCAGGGGGAGAAAACTGAGCCTTCCCTTGAGCAGGCCCAGAGTACATGGGAATTTCCCATCCCAACGAAGTATAAATGTGATATCCACAGGGCCTGAGCCTGGATGAGAAATCCTGAATCTGACCGAATTGGGGATTAAAAAATCAGTGTTTTTTTGACAGCTGACAAGAGCACATTCACCTCTTGGTCACTCAACCCTCTTGAGTTGTTTTCTCCAGCGCTGACATTCACCCTTTTGTTCTGGAGCCTGTTTGCTTCTGTAAGCCCTGCTAAAAGCATTATTTCCCAGCAATTTTAACAACTCTCTCCTTGCTTTGACAAGAGTTGTCCAACCAGCAGTGAAATCAATAAAATGTGGCTTAAAAAAAACTTCACAGGAATCATAAAAAGCCTCTGGGCCAGTGGCACAGCAAAACCATTCCTGTGCAATTCTTGGAGTAAATCCCACCCAGCTGGTCCAGTTCTGTGTCAGGAGAGTGGAATGAGCCTCGTTGCTTTGAGCTCCTGACCTGTGAGGGGAGGGAGAGGGACTTGCTTGGTCTCGCAGAGATGTAAAGGGCACTCTGGTCACAGCCTGTGGGACAGTTACAAAAATTATAAAACCAAATTCCTCTTGCTTGTGCCTGGTGGTTTAACAAGGGGGAAAGATACAAACTGTAGCTCGGGAGGTGCATGGAATAATTTTGATTGGGAAAAAACCTCCGAGATTGTCGAGTCCGACTGTTAACCTGGTAACGCCACGTTCACGGCGAAACCACGTCCCTAAATGCAATATCCAGACATTTCCTTAACACTTCTGGGATGCAGATTCTACCACTTCCCTGGGCAGCCTGTTCCAATGCTTTTCAGTGAAAAAATTTTTCCTGATATCCAATCTAAACCTCCCCTTGTGTGACCTCAGGAAAAACCTTGTTTTCAGTGGAGAGGTGTGGCTCTGGAATGGGCACCTGTGGGGTGGGAGCTCTCCATCTTGGAGAATTCCCAAATCCAGACAAAGCCATCACCAGCCTCACCTGATGTTAGTGCTGGTCTTGCTCCAAGCAGCAGATTGGGTTGTAGAGCTGGAGACGTCCCTTGCAACCGGTGCTCCTGCAATTCTCTGACTTCATGAATCTTTAATTTCAAATGTGCAGGAAGTCAGGCTCAAGGCAACTATTATGAATAGCAAACACGTTTCTAAAACCAAACAAAGCCCAGCCCCCCCCAGATTCCAAACTCATGTGCCTGTGTTTAATTTCGGAGCAGAATAAATGGTTTAATTTTTCGGTGATTTTATTGGTGTGATGTTGTGCCTATAAAGGCTTTGTTCAAGCCTTTCTGGGTATCAGGGATGGAAAAAGCAGAAAGAACAGCTTGGTTGTAAGGTCTGGGGCAAACTGCACAGCATTAAGAAGTACTTTGTTCTAATTGGAGCCTGTTTGACCCTGGAGCCAGAGCAGGGTAATGGAAAAAGCACAACTCAAATCGAGTCGCTTTTCACAGCGTTCTGCAGAAAGCCAGGGAAGGAAAGGGGCAAATGCAGAGAATTTGAAAGGAGGAAAGCTGGAAAAATGCATTAAGAGCAAGAAGAAAAGGCAGAATATGCCGTGGGAAATAGCCGAAGGCAGGGAGACAGAGAAGACAAGGGAGAGCGAAAATTAGGGAGAAAGGAAGAGAAGGAAAAAGAAGGAAGCAAGGTGAAATTGTAAAGGAAAGGAGGAGCATCCTCCTGCCCTGCCAGGCAGAGCGATGAGGTGGCAGGACAGCGAGTGGCCCCAGGCAGCAGCGCTCGTTATTTCCATCCTGGCTGATGTCATTGATTGCCTCCCTCCTCCCCTGTCATGCCTGGTGACAGAATCGCAGCCCTTTCCACTCAGAACGACCTGCTCTGTTCCCGACTGGCCCAGGGAAAAGTTTTCTTTCCATCTCCGAAGGGGCACAGCTTAGTCTGTGTTTCAGGGGGTTTTTGGATGACCCCTCTCAGCAGTTCCTCTCTGGGACCACCTCCAGTCCAGGCAGGTGGAGATCCTATTCCTGGCCTGTCTTCTGCAAACAGCCAGTTTTTTCCTCAGCTGTGGTGCTGGGAAAATCCCATAGTATTGCTCCTTCTCTTACCTTGACATTTTTCTGTTGGCAGCATCTTTGTTTTTTAAACTAACCTTGATTTTCCCATTTTTCCTTCTTTAAGGAAATTTCCCTTGCAAGGCTCAGATCCTACAGCGTCTGACCACCTTCTGTCAGGGAGTTTAATTAGTCAGAAAAAAGAAAACAAATGATGATTTGTTTGCTGAAAGGAAGATGTGGGGGATAGAGAAAGGAAGGTGGGGGGGACAAAGAAACCTTAATAATGAAGGAAGGGGGCAGAATCCTAAGATATGGGGGTTTAAGTCTTGGGGACTTATTTAGGATGACAGTAAATGGCCTCAAGTTGCACCAGGTGAGGTTTAGATTGGATATTAGGAAAAATTTCTTCGTGGAAAAGGTTGTAAAGAGTTGAAACAAGGGAATAGCAGAGTCACCATCCCTGGAAGTGATCAAAAAACATGGATGTGGCACTTGGGGACATGGTTTAGTGGTGAACATGGTGGTGGTGTTGGGTTGATGGTTGCATTTGCTGATCTTAAAGGTCTTTTCCAACCCTGATGATTTTATTATTCCTGAAGGAGCGAGCTCCTCTTCTTCCTGCAGCTGGTGATTTGTGTCGTTGTCCGCCCTCCTGATGCCAACAAAAATCCCATCAGGGCTGGGCCAATCCTTCCTTTTCTGTAGGGTGAAGGGATGAGCTTCATGGCACCTCTTCAGCAAAAGTCCTTCTGCTGGACATGTGGTTTGTGAAAATTTGTAGGGCGAAGAAGGCAGTGGAGATCAGACTTTTCTGTGGGGTGGGCTGCAGATGGAGCTCAGTTATTACCCCAAAGCCTGGCTTAAACTTGGCCAGTCATCATTTGTGTAATGCCTTGTCTGGGAGCAAACATCTGAGCTAGGAATGATCCAGTCCATGCAGAAGATCCTTAATTAGCTGCAGGATCTAGGAGAGGGTTATGGATGATGTGGGACAGTGGATAGGGAAGGCAGTGAGAGAACCTTAGGTCTTTGGGGGTGGAGGGATCTCAGGGAGGATGTGGAAGGGAGGCCAGCTGGGGTCGCAGTGTTGGGATTTAGGGTTGCTGCTCATCTCTTAAAAACCAAACTCCATTCCCTCGGTGAGCCTCGGATGGTTCAGGAATGAGTTACATGTCGGGCTGTCTTTGCTTTAATGGAGCTCCTCCCCCACTTTTATCCAGTTACCCATGAAAAGTCAGTGAAATGAGACCTACTTAAATCAAATGTCACAATCGATGCTCATCCCAGGCCACCGTTTGTGCGATGTGAACTCAAATTGCCGTAAGGGGGGAGCGGGGAGAGAGAAAGGCTTGGGAAAGAGCTTGGAGAGAGCGAGCAAGGAGCCATCCATGGCTGAGTTGCTTGTGCTCTACAGAGCTTTTATCACAACCGTGCACCTCTGCAGTGGGACAGGGCTGTTGTCCACCAGCATTCTGCAGGGGGGAGAAACAAAGCTGTGGCTTCCTACATGCATTGCATCCATCTCTCCCACACCCCACCTGACTAAATCAGAGTCCCTTCCACATTTCAATTTATAAGGAGCCAAATGTGCAATATCAGCACTCATCCTGCCTGGATGATGTCCAAATTCAATTTTGTTTGATGGAAGACAAAATCAAAGCGTTGATATTTTCATTGAAATTTATGTTTACCTCGTTCCCAAAAACCTGCTTCTAACCTTGCATGAATGTTTGGCAGGAGTAAATTCTCAGGGTGGGAGCACAGTCATAGAAGTTGATATTAAAAATCACAGTGACCCAAGTCTCTGTAGAAGTTTAGGGGAAGAATCCACAGGTGAGCTGAAACATCTTGTTCATTAACATTTTGGGAATCTCGAAGTGGAGGAAGACGCAGGATGGGTTGGTGAGGCTCAGGTTTCCTATCTGCAACCAGTGAAGATCCCTCAGACCACTTGTACTCCTTTTGGTGCCAGCTGGGCGTTCAAGCCATTAAATGTGCGTGACATCCCACCCTTCAGGTGACCCAGATTTTTGGTCAAAAGGAATGGCAGAAGTCAGAGTGGTCACAAAACCTTCCCAAGTTTTATAAATGAATTATGGCTGGAAATGGGTATGTTAGCCCCCGATCTATCTGGTGCAAGCACACGGTAGCGGGTTTTGGATAAAGGCGTAGAGTGGGAGGGAAAAAGGAGATGGATTAAAGAGGGAGAGAGAAACAAAGGAGAAACAGGGAAAAGGAGAAAGAGAAATCACCAGTGCTGGCTCCAGCGTTGATCCAGCTGGATGTCCGGAGTCCTGGGGTGCCCATGCACCCAGGGAGTACCTTTTTATAGATGAGTTTTCTCTGCTCTGGAGATAAGTCTCTCTCTTTCTATGCAAATCAGTTGTCATGCAGCCTGTCCTTCTAGACCTGTCTGGAAATGGGTCAGAGCCTCCAGGGATCTTGGATGGTCTTGATCCACCCTATAGTCCACGCCCGATTCCAGGCCTCATTCCTGTGCCTGCACTGTGCTGGGTTGTGCTGATCTCCAGGAGCCAGAACCAGGATGTTTTTCCCAGAGAAGTGCTGCCCTACCTGTGCATGGCCCTTCTGCAGCCACGTTCTGCTCTTGCTCACAGCGTGTTACTGCCAACAATCCTTGGCTGGCTCCACGACCATCCATGTTTGAGACATTCACATTAATCCCCTTATTTTCTAGGCTTCTGCTGTGTGTCACTAAATTTTGGAAGTTCTTGTTCCATCCTTCCCAGCAGCTGCTGTGGGGTTCCCTGCAGCAGTGTGGTGGAAGTTTGGTTCCTCATTAATTCCTCCGAGTTGTGAGAGGCGGCCTTGTTCAAAATAAGCAAATAAGGAGGATCTTCCCAAGCCCTTAAAAATTCAGGGAGAATTCAGCTCTGGCCTCTCTGTTTTAGGGTTGTTCATCTCTTTTTGTGGAGTAACCCTGTAGTGACTGTGGCCCTTGAGTGAGTGGACACAGGTTTGCTCTGGCCATGTGCTGAGCTGGGCAGGCTCCATCTGAGCCCGGCCCTGAGCCCTGTGTGATGTGTTCCACTTTGCAGAAGGCTCAGTAGCCTGGAACAGAGCTGCTGTAGCCTCAGCTCCATGGCATCCCTCTGACTGGAGGTTCAGGCTGAGCAGCCCCGTGCCTGCCAACAAAACGGTGTAGTCGAGTCCTTAGAGGACTGCCTGTTTCATTCCCAAATTCATGCATAATTTACTTTTTAAATTTTTTTTTTTTATTTCCTGTGCTAAGCCCTTGCTGTGTCAGAAACCATCTCATCTCCATGGGTGAGGTGCGAGGTGCTGGTGCTGTGCCAATCTAATGACAACCTTGACTGGGCTCCCTCTCCTCTGTGAACGGTGTAATCACCCAAAATAGAGGGTTCTTGGGTGTCTGTTCTCGGTGAGGCTCTGCCTCTCTCTGCCTTCCTGCCAGCAGAGATCACTGATGTGGAAATGAGAAACGTGCCGGGATAAAAAAAAAGCCTGCAGCAGAGAAAGCCGAGTGGGATTGAGCTCCTCACTCCGAGCTGAGGACAGGGCGAGTTCAGTGATATCAGCATGGCAGATGTTGGGTAGTTACAGCCACAGGATGCAGAGAGCTCCATTAGAGAGGTTACAGCGTGTGTTTGCTCTTGATGTTGCAAGAGCTGATGTTCTTTTGTATTCAGTCAGGAAAAAAGAGCCATTCCACACCAGGTTTTCCAGCCTGTGTGATCCCCTTCTATGAAAAAATGCCTTGTGTGGTGGTGTAAGAGCAGTGAATTGATGGATGGTGGGTCTCTGGGGAGGACACGCATCTTGTTTTTTCTTCCTTGCTTCATTTCATCCTTTTCCAGATGAATGTTTGTGGTTGGTGGAAAAATTTCACCTTCTTTTCATCCTCCACCCTTCATCACCTCCATCCCAGAAGAGCTCGTTTGTAATTGTTCTGTTATTGCATCATTAATTATCTTCGCAGTTCTACACTGGATATGAAGGGCCTGATTCTCCTCTCGTAACCCACACCTTTCACATGCCTGCCTTCCATGGATATCAGAATTGTTACCCAGGCTTGACTCTGGTTTGTGGGAGCAGAATCAGGTCCAAAAAAAAAAAGAAAAGGCTGGGTGAAGCAGAAACAGATCCTGGTCTCCTTCCCTGTTTATTTGTATGCACAGTGTGATGTGAAGGTCAGCTGAGTGGACACACCAACAAACTGGCAGGAAAGTTCTTGCCATGAAATTTTCCTGGTAGAACTGGCTGAGCTTATTTTTTTAATGTCTCATTTTCTCTCTTTCAGAACATGGAAAAGGTGCTGGTCCCTTCTGTCACGTTAATTGTAGGCTGTGGAGTATCCTCGCTGACACTTTTGCTGTTGATTATCATTTATGTCTCTGTTTGGAGGTATGGCTTTCCTTCTCTTCTTCTTGGGGAAAGTAACTGCCTTTTGACCTACACGGATCCTGGAATGTTTGCTCTGTGGTTTTGGGTGTCTGGCGCTTGAGGAGGAACTGTTTGGGAATGAGTGGGCCCTGCAGAAAGTCATCCTGGTGGCTTAAGCTGGCATTACTCTCTCCTTTCAGTGCCAGAGAAATTAGCAGAGCGAAATTAGTGCCATGCCCCCATGTAGGGACATTGTTCCACTTCCAAAAGCCTCGTGCTGGTTTCGATGCCTATGTGTACCCCAGGAAACCTTGTCAGAGGCGAGGTGGACACGCACGGCCTCTTGGCAGGCAGATGCTGCTGCCAGGTAATTCTTTGGGAGCATCCAAACCTCCGTGACCTGCCATGAAAACATCTGGCCTGAAGAGCTGACAGAACTTTTCAGGAGCTTAAGGATGTTAAACCTTAAATCATCTGAATAACTCCCCAACCTTTTAGCTGCGTTTTGCCTTCAGCTTGAGGTGCATATGGGATCCCTCAGTACATCCTATTGCTGGCAGCTCCTGTACACAGGTCAGGTGGAACCTAAAATGTCATTTATAGAGGCTGAGGGGATTTTGAAGCAAAGCTTTGGTGAACAATTGGCCCATGCCCCTGTTTGATACATTTTGGTGATTCTAAGCTGGAGGACCCGAGGTGTGCCAGGGATTTTCTCCCTGTATTGTCTCGAACAAGGTCTGAGTTCATCCTGTGAGATCCATGTCTCTCCTAAATCCATAGCAAACACGCTGAGACCTTCATGGCTCGACGCCAAGCAAAGACAAATCAGAACCAGGTGAATGTGAAATCCAAATGGAGTGGCTGCAGGGAATCCAGTTGGGTATTACTGGTGATCCTGTTGGGAGAAGGGATCAGTGTGAGGCTCTTCTTTTGTGCAGTGCTTCTTCTCAGTAGGAAGGAAAGGGTAATTTCCATTTAGAGATTGAATTGATATAACTTTTTCTGCGCTTTGATAGAGGAAAGAAACAAGAGAGTAAAGTCTGAGCAAAAATGCATCTTTTTTTTGTTGATACTGTGACAGTGCATAGTGGCTGGTTAATTTTGGCAGCTGAAGACTGATCATGATAACGTTTATCTAGAACTCAGGTTTTTCCGTGCCTGGGGTATCATTGGATGTGCTCAAGTCCTTGTCCTCTCCTGCTTTTCCTCAGGCTGGGCGGCACTGAGCAGCGCCGGTAGGTGACTTACTGGGGTCACTGGTGTCAGGATCAAGTGGAAAGTTAGGATAGAAGATTAAAGAGCAAGCGTTCGAGCCTCACCCTCTCTTTCCTATCAGAAACGGGGTCAGGATCTGAAACCCAAGCTCAGACATGAGGTTGAATCAGTTTGGAGCATGCCAGAGCCATTTGGAATAACATGATGTATTTTTTTCCAGGACTGTGCTCCCTCCTACCACTCCAATATTTACTGTTATTGAGGACAGTAAATTGCCTGACCTGTTTCAAATATGTTCTGTTTAATTTCTCATTCCACTCTTTGCCTTATGCCTGTGCCCAAAACGATCAGCAGGAATGGGAGGACACATTTATGGGAGGCTTGAATGGGTATTTCTGAGCTAGCCAAGGATGGACATGCATTTCCAAGTGATCCTGAGACCAGCTATATCTTGATTAAAGGGCTCTCTATCCTGAGTCTCTCTGTGTAAATATTTGTAAAGCATGATGGAGTGATCTCTAGAATTTCTCTTTGGTGCGCTGAGTTTGTTCCATTTCTTCTCTGTAGATCATGTTTTCATGTTTTCCAAACTTCACAGCATTCCCGTGGCTGAGCCCTGAGTGCTCTGTGTGTCCTTTTTATTTTAGGCATAGCTGCTGGACGTGAATGTGCTTTCCTATTAACGGTCTCAGGAACATTGTATTCAACGTTATCTCCTGGTTCGCACTTTGCTTTGCCCTAAATGTTGTGTATTCGGATAGGGCAGCTGGAGGAGTGCTTAGAAACTGAATCAGCAGTATTATTGTCTCTAAAACACAGGAGCAGCATCAAAGTGGTTCTTTTCCACTGTGCAGGGGAGAAACTCCTCGTGTCCTGGCTGCCTGATCTTGTGCAGAGAGCACTCACCAGAGCTCAGCTGTTTTGGGGAGCTTTGGCCGGGAAATTTCCCATTCAGAACTCCGGACAAAGGCATCTGGAGCGTGCATCCATGGACCCAGCTTGAGTATGAAACACTCCTGATGAATAAGGTCGCTGAGGCTGACAGTCTGGAAGCTTTCCCAGAATTTTGCCCAGCTAGGGTTTGTTTGTATATATGGGAAGCAGAAAGGAAGGGAGGGCGAGATAGAGGGAGAGGAACATGGTGAAGAAAAGGGGGCAGAGTGACAGGGAGGTGATCCCAGCTTCGGGCTGCATATCAGGGAGGAAATTATTTTACCCTCCAGTCCCCATTCAAAACCCCCAAATAAAGGCTGCTCTTTGGTGGCACCTACTCAGCCACTGGCATGAATGGCACGAGCTTTTTGAGGCAAGTGATCGCTTCAGACACGGCCAACTTGGCACGGCCCCATTGGAAACTGGAATTTGTTTCTGTTCGACGGCTGTTGGTGGCCTGTTGGTGGCCTCACTCCAGTTCCCAGCAGACAGATGGCTGCAAAAATCTCTGCTGCAGATGGTGCATCTCTGTCCTTATTAGCAGGCTCGACAGAGGGGTCAGTGACACAGTGGGCCACAGAAGTGGAGTGACCTTGTTCCATCTCGGCACTGACTGTCCCGGGTCACAGCTGGAGGCACAATCTGTGTGTGGGCCACGTGCTCCACCACCCGTGTGGAAAAAGAGGGGGAATTGCAAGAAAAAAATGGAAAACTGGCATGGAAATGACAAACTGGGGGGAAAAAACCCAGCCACTCAGGGGTCAGGACAGGTGAAATGGCACCTCTTGTCAAGCAGCTCCTTGACACGCTGGTATTTCAGGAGGGCCCCGATGTGTTTTCCGTCCCTGAACTCATTGAGGCTCAGCAGCCTCTGGAGTCAGTGACCTTTCCACAGCGCGGGGATCGATCCCTGCTATCGAGCAGCTCATCCACCAGCCCATCAGCATGTGGGGCACGGCAGAGCTCTGTCCCCAGCAGCAGCTGGGTGAGTGCTGCATCACTGCAAGAGAACAGCCCCAGCTTTTCTCACTCCTGAGGATTGATTGAGTGGCTGTCAACGAGCTCTCGAGGGGCTGTTAACACTTGCTTTAAACCCAGGAGCTCTGCCTGTGCCGGGGATGCTGAGGGGATGGTGAGGCACTCCTGGCCCTGGTGGGAGGTGGCAGGGATGAGTAAGTGGCTGCGTGGAGAGGGATGTGTGTACACACGGTGAGAAAGCAGCAGTGACTCAGTGTTTGTGGAGAGGAGAGGAGTCTAATGGGGGCAGAGAAACAGACTGCGGGCTTTTCCCACCTTTTCCATCTGTCTCAGCTCGTGCAGCGTGTGGGGATCCTCACTGGTGACCAGTGACAGGACCTGAGGGAATATCTGGAGCTGTGTCAGGGGAGGGTTGGGTTGGATATCAGGTAGTATTTCTTCATTCAGAGGGTGGCTTAGCCCTGGAACAGGCTCCCCTGGGAATGATCACAGTACCAAATGTGCCAGAGCTCAAGGGATGCTTGAACCCCAGGCACAGGGTGGGGTTGTTGGGGTGTCCTGTGCAGGGCCAGGAGTTGAACTTGATGGTCCTTGTGGGTGCCTTCCAACTCAGGATATTCTATGGTTGTAGGACACAGGCTGGAGCAGAAGTTCCCTAAATTAGCAGTGAGAGCAGTTTTGTGGCTGAGTACAGCATATTTTGGTAAGTAGACAGAGTCCATGTATCAGTAGAGGGGGAGCAAGGCAGCACCCCAGAGTAGCTCTGTCTTTGCTGGAGATGTGTTTTCAGGCAAAACCCATCAAGTTCTATGTTTTTCCCCTCTCTGATACAAATTCCTGACTTCTTTGGCCAGGGGGTCTGGAGAGGAATGGTGATTACTTTTTATGGAGCATCCTGTGCTGGAGAAGAGGAAATGGAAGGAAAAAAGCAAGCGTGGCAGGAGGTCTTCTTAGAATTCTGACTGAGCAGAAACTTAACAAGGAAATGTTTGGAATCCAGGTCAGGCTTCCAAGGAGGACTCTGTAAGAATTGCCCAGGAATGCAGGATTGAATTAGAATGGTCAGAGCTCAGCTGCATTTGAAACAGGTCAGGGATGTGAAAGGCATCAGGAATGGGTTCTGTAGGTACAGTCAGCACCAAAGGATTTCCCAGGAAAGCGTTGGCCCGGTGTTGATTGGGACAAGCAGCCTAATGGATAAAGATGAAAAGGTGAAGGTACCCAGTGCCTTTTTGCCTTGTTCTACTGTCAGGCTCCCAGGCATTCCCACGCAGAGGCAGAATCCAGGGAAGAAAATCCCCATTGCCAAGGAAAAGAGAGACAAGGACTGTTTAAGTTATCTGGACATTTGCAGATCCACGGGACAGAACAGGGTGCATTGAGGGAGATGTTTGGTGTGGCTGTGGAGCCACTCTGTCACCTGGGGAGCTTCCTGAAGGCTGGAAGAAGGCAAATGTTACACCCACCTTTAAAAAGGGCAAGGAGGAGGATCCAGAGAACAACTAACTGGTCAACCTGCACGGCCCCTGGGATGATTAAAGAGCAAGTAGCTCTAAAGGTTATTTCCAGGCAAAATGACGGACAAGGAAGCAATTGGGAACAGACAGTGAGGATTTATGGAGGACAGGTTGTTCCTGGCTGCCCTGTTTCCCTTTTGGGATGGGGTGGCTGTTACATGGGCAGTGGGGAGAAGCAGCTGGTGTGGGTTTTGACATTACCAAGGCCATTTACACAATCTCCAGAAGTATCCAGATCACAGAATTACGCACTGGATTGATGGCTCAGTAGGTGGATGGAATTCCTGCAGGATTTGAGGGCAGTGATCAAAGGTTTGAGGCTTAATCAAGAGTTGGTCCCCTCTGGGCAGGGTTGGTAGAGTGGCCAACATTGTTTAATGTTTTCTTTAACAACCTGGACGATGTTTGACACTCCTGAGGCCACATCTGGAAAAGGTGCCCCAATTGGATCCCCCAATATAAGAAATACCAGCACAGGGGAGCAAGTCCAGTGGTTGCCGGGGGAGCTGGAGGATGTCAAAGGAGGCAAAGGGAACAAACTCGGAGAAGATGAGGCTGTTATGGAGCAGTCATGGAGAAGTCAAACAGCTTGCAGAGGTAGGCAGAGAAAGGTCTAGAGGCACCAGCTGCAGCAGGAAAAGACCCAGCTGGATATAAAGCAAAATAATCCTTCACCACAAGAGCAGTTAAGTTAAGCAGTTTTAGTGCTGTAATAAGTCATCCAAGAGAGGTGTTAGCATTTCTGTTCCTGGTGATTTTCAAATCTCCATCAGACAAAACCCTGAGAAACCTGATCTGACTTTGAAATCAGTCCTTTTTTTGGGCATGGGATTGGACTGGGAACTTGAGAGGTCTTTTTTCCCCCCAGCCTAAATTATTCTGATTCTGTTCGTTGCCAACCCACGTCTCGTTCTTTGGAGGTTCAGGGATCTGGAGAACAAGATAAAATCTCAGGGTGTGAAGGGAAGCAGGGAAAAAGGAGAGTCGGTTTAAGGGGGCTTAAGGGGGGAAAAGTCTTAAGACAGCTGGATTATCTCCCCTTACATTAAAATAGAGATGTATGGTCAACTCATTTCTTACCTTTTTCTGACCAGTGGAGACTTTAGAAGTCCGTGCTAATAGCAGTGGGATCATAGTGTTGCTACACAGATTTATTACATCTCCTTCCCACCAGGACAGAGTCCAAATCTCCCTTCCTACCCCGTAGAAGCTGCTGACTGGAGATTTGAGGTTTTACTTCCCACAATCGAAGCATGAAAAGATTGATGTCTCGGTACCCTCCAGGCACAAATGGAGCAGGGTCCAGGTGATGCCTAGCATTGTATGGAGCCCAGTGAAATCAGGAAATTTGGGCTCAGCTTGGCTGTGAAAGGAACCAGAAGCTCATTTTGAAGGCTGTCAACCCAGTTTCTTGCTGAGCTGGGATCCTACATTTTGCAGCCTGTTATGGGGCTGGGAGAGTTTCAGGGAAAGCTTGCTATAAACCAGATTTCCAACAGATTAAGTAGGACTTCATGCTACCTTTGCTTTTTTTTTTTTTTTTTTTTGTGCATCCAGGAAAGCACATCCTCACCATTCGTGTTTGTCTGAAGGTGCAGCTCAGGGGGAAGTTAAAAATCAAAGTTTTACAGCCTTCATTAGGTCTAAAGCACAGATTTACCCGTGGCAGAACAGACACGTGCAGTAAACCCATCCTGCCCTCCTCATCAGAAACTCAAAACTCTGCAGCCAAGGCACGACCAACTCACTTTCGCTAAAATTAATTAATGAAATTAAATTCTCAACATAAATAGTTGATGTGCTGGAATATAGGAAATAATCCTGCATTAGCCTCCAGGGATGAGCTGGTTGATTAATACATCTGTTTCTAATTTATATAAGCATCAGCATCTCCTCTTCACTCATCTGGCATTCAGGCAGGGCACTTGGAACATAGCTGAGATAATTCACGTGTGTGTGTTGGTGTGGTCAGATCTTGAGTCAATCCTTGAGGACTTGCACTTTTGCAGTTCCCTTTTCATTTTATTGGGTACATAAAAGTGCCTTCAAAGAAATCTCCCTCCGCAGCCAGTGGTTTGAATTAATTGTGGTGCACTTACCTCAGCAGCGAGCCTGGTGCCGTGCTGCAAATCAGAAATGACAAATAGCTGGCTCCTGCAAGGTGCTGAAGGCAACAGCTCCCTGACTGCTGTCCCTGATGTCCCAAACCCACAGCTGCAGTTACATATTCAGCCTAGTTTGGAGAAGTGGTACAAAAAAAAATTTTTTTAAGAAGCCAGAAATGCTTCTCAATGCTTCTCACCCCAGGAGGGGTTGTTAGGCTGAAGGAAGGGGAATGCTGAATCACACACAGTTTGTTGTCAAGGTGCATGTGTTTGTAATCTGCTTCCGTTGCCAGCATGCCTGTGGCTCTTGGTTGGGAATCTTTTCCGTGTGTTGCCTGTTTGTTTCTTTCAAGCTCCTTTTCAAGCCCCACTTTCACGTAGGCAGAGCTGAAGAAGATTTTGCAGCACTCTGGTGTTTTAGGAGGGGCTCAGACTAGGCTGGCCTCTCGTTTGTTGGCTCCTAACTCCAGCATTGATGGGGGATGATGGAGACATCTTCTCCCCCTCCCTTCCCCGCCTTGTTCTTGTCTGTCTAGCGCATAAAATCTGCAGGAAATTGGCAATTCTGTAGAGCCTGGCCTGGATTGCTGCTTTTCAGAGGTCACCCAGGGCAGGTTGTGACAGCGTGGGTCTCCCTCCCCTCTTCTCTCGCTGCAGGTACATCCGCTCGGAGCGCTCCGTCATCCTCATCAACTTCTGCCTCTCCATCATCTCCTCCAACGCCCTCATCCTGATCGGACAGACCCAGACCCGGAATAAGGTAAGGGATCCGCTGGGGCTTTGTTTATTTGTTTGCTTTCCCCCTGATTTAGCACTGAAATGATCCGTTCAGGCAGCGCTTCCTCGTTTTTCCTCCATCTGTTAATTAGCGACATGTCAAAGACACGGCTAAATGGCAGATTTCAATTTTCTCTCTCGCTCTCTCTTTGATAATTTGTCAGCATCCTCGGGGCTTTGATTAAAACCAATGTGATATTTTTGAATATCTGCCTAGAGTAGCTGGCACATGGCACGGTGAAGAAGCGTGGTGATTTGCAAGGCTTTAACCATTTTATTTTCAAAAAAATTACAAAGACAGATTGAGAAAAGGCTTTTAAAAAAAACCCCAAACAAACAACCTCTCAGCTTTACATTTATTTCTCCAGCAGTTTTTATACTCTGAGCTGAAAGTACTTGGCAGATGTTAATGAACACAGACACAAAACTGTCCAACCTTTTTTTTGGGGATGGGAAGCATTGCCAGATGCACTGTGGGCACTGCAGGGCCACGAGGGACTCGGAGCAGATCCCAGAGTGACTCCAGCAGTCCAGGCAGGTCCCAGCATGGTTTTCCAAGCCATGAGCACTAGTTGCTCTCTTCCCACAGACCCAGCTGGAGAGGCATGTGCTGCCTCCATGACTTTTTTCCAGCTCGAGCACTTTCAGGTTCCCCGTTGACATCTGGCATGACAAATCGCTGCTCACCACTAGTATTTTCCATTGTAAATTTTCCCATCTTCCCAAATGCTCCGACCGTCATAACTCTGTTGAGCCAAAAAACGTGAGGCAAGACACCTCCTCCATTGCTTCTGCTGCCAAAATCATGATCAGAAGTCAAACATTAGTTATTGCTTAACAGGAACCAGTGACCAGCTGGGTTTTTTGAACCCCTGCTTTGGCAGCATGAACATGGTGTCACTGTTGGAAGCATACCAGGCATAAAATCTTCCCCATGAGGGTGGTGAGGCACTGGAACGGGTTGCCCAGAGAAATTGTGGGTGCCCCAACACTGGAAGTGTTCAAGGCAAGGTTGGACGGGGCTTGGAGCAAAGAGAAACTCTTCCTGCCCATGGCAGGGGGTTGGAATGAGATGATCTTTAAGGTCCCTCCCAAAACTCAACCCATTCTATGATTTTATGATTCCTGCAGAGAAACTGATGGATTTAGTGAATCACGGACTAATTTCTATGGAAGGCCCTTTGGGTTAGGGTTAGGTTGTTGTAGGAAAAGTTTCCCAGCTGCTGGAGCCCCGTGTGTGTAGAGAAGTGTGGAAACAAGCAGCCAACTCTGCTCATGCCACAAAGTGCCCTTCAGAAACTCCCTTCCCAAAGCAGAGTTGTCTTCCATGGTTGGCAGGAGGTGGAGAAAGGGTGAACCGAGCTCCTGCTTTCCTTGGTTGTGTTTTCTGCCACACCAAATATGTGTTGGGAGCTTCTTTCCATCGAAAGAAACACCGAGGGATGCTCAACAGGACAAACCATGCCTGGACCTCCTCTTTGGTGATTCTTCTTCAGCTCGGGACAGGAGCTGGATGTGTTCCTCCTCTCCCACCCCCTCCAGAGCCCAGTTATGAACCCAGGTTCTCCCTGGTGGATTTTTTGTCCCGTGACTCTGGGAGTTCACTGTCGGAGCTGTTGGTGGGGATTCGAAGCTCCCGGCAGCGATGGCAGGAGGCAGATTAGCTCTTTGCACATCCATATGCATGAAACCCCAGAAATAGAAAGGTTATTCTTAGATTTCCTCTCAGCCATCTAGTAAACAGTCTCTGGCAGGCAACAGAGAAAGAAAACTATGCAGAGGAGAGACTAAGGAGTGTAAATTAAGATTTTATTCACATTCAATTATCGATAATAGAGCACCTTAAAATGTTGGTGAGTCAAAACTCAATGCGGCTTCTCTGGGAGATTTCTGTGGTATCGGCTTCCCTGGAAATGTCAAATTCTCCCTGGATTTCCATCCGTGTAACCTCAAAGGCAAGATTCCACGCCTGGGTTTGCTAAGCTTTTTGAAGATGAAAGGCCTGGGAAAAGGCTAAAAAAAATTACAGTCAGCAGTCCAGGGATACAAAGGGAAGGGATGCTGCAGGAAGTGGCCGTGTCTCCGAGGCTCATGCTGCAAGGGAACAGATTTCTCCTCTTGAAGCAAAACAAGGGCTAATGGCCTTGACAGACTGACAAGCTCTGCTGGATCTTGGGACATCATATCCCTGTGCTTAGCCCTTCGTGGGGATGTTTGGTTTTCCCCACGAGGAAGGGAAAACCTGCAGCAGAGGTTGCAGAAGCAAATATTTGCCTGCCTATCAGTTGGCCAAGTTCATTTGAGGCGATGAGTTCATCCTGGTCCAGCTGAGATGTGCGTATTTCTCTTGTCTTCCCCTCCTCTTCTTCCCTTTCTATCAAGGCTGCTCATTTGAGGAAAAAAAAACAAACAAACCCAAATGTATCTCTGTGGTGCAAAATTGTAACGCAAAGTTTTTCTCTCCCCTTTACGAGGAAGGACTGTGTTGGTTCGAAACAAAATCAGAAAGGCAACGTGAACAGTGTTGTGCCTGGTATCAGCCAAAAAAAAAAGGTTCTAAAATAAAAATCTTTAAAATCCATTATAGAAGGCATCCTCTGCTTGTAGCTGTTTCACGTAGGGTTTGTAAGCTGATGAATAGGAACCACCTTTTTTAGGATTCTTGTAAAATGTGGAAATTACTGGACATTATCATATTGAGCCGTGTTATTTGTACTGAACTGACATCCAGAATCCACTTACAAGCAGAATACGGAGGGATTTGGTGTCAAACGCAAATCTGGAACAGAAAGGACAGTTCCTATCTCAGAGAACACACGGTCTTGCTTTTATTCACAGCCTCTGATAACGTCGGGTGGTGCCAGTGGATGAATCGAGAGCAATCCGATAAAATCATGATAAAAGCCACTCTGTGCATGGGAGCTCTGGGTTGAAAGATCCTGGTGGTTGAAAAAAGAGAAAAAAGAGAAAGGTTCATTGACCGTAAAGCCAAGTCCATGTTTCCCCGTGTAACTCAAAGCAAAGAAATTCTTGATTATAAACCTCCCCCTCCCCCAAATGCCTGAAGCTATTTTTTTTTTCCCATCCAGAGTCACTTTTAAAATCTATTTGCTCTCCCTTCTCCTCAGGAGCCACTGGAGTTTCTTCCCATCACTTTCTTCTCGAGTACATTGATTCACAGTTTTCAGCTCACAGATGGGGGGAAAACTGGCTGAGTGAAACAGAGCGGCACCAATTTGCACCAGTGAAAGATTTGGCCTTGCTGAGTTAAAACAAAGACGAGCTTGTCAGCTTTCCAGTCCATCTCCCTGGCACTCCGGGATTGTTCTTCATAATGCATTTGCCAGTTCTTTCCCCAGTTTAATTTTAAATGGCTTAAGCTGCCTGCGTTTCCCTTGTGAGATTTCCCCACCGAGTAGTAGAGCTCACCATTATGAAATTCTTTTTAATCTAGGGGGTTTTTCTTTCTTTTTTTTTTTCCCCTCCTGTCTGCTGGTAGTTATGTGCTCTTGGACAACTGTGCCCTCATGTTTGCAGTCCTTTCCCAGCCCCTGGCAGCCATGGTTTCACCCGGCTCTCACGGCTTAACTCTTTCACTCAGCCCTGTGTTTTTGGCAAGGGCACCATCCAGATTGCCTTCCTCGGATTTCATTTCCATGGCTGGGCTGCCAGGAACGTGGTGCTTTGCAAACCTTTTGAGCTGAGATCAGTGCACTGTTTACTAACTACTCCATCCCTCCCCCTCACCCCCCGAAAGGATCATGGCAATAGTTTGGATGTTTTGGAAATTAAATATATCCTGCTGAAGCCCAGAGAGCACCAGGATGAGATGTGTGCTCAAACTTCCAGTGGAAGGTGTCCCTGCCTGTTTTGGTGGATTTGTAACTAAATGATCTATAAGGTCCTTCCCCACTCAAGCAATTCTATAATTCCACAATACTTCTAAAGTGTTAACTTAGAGCTCATGCTTAAGAGCAGCCAATTTCCATGTAGTATTTAAATTTAAAGCTTTGGTCTTTACTAGGTCAAGCTTGTGGAGGAGCTTGCCCCCTCCTAAACTTTTATTTCCATGTCCTGATCTCCATGAATTTTCTTTCCAGAGCCCAGTTTGGACACGTCTCCCTCCGCTTCCGCTCTGCTCCCCGCTGCTCTCTCCACCTGCCGCTCCTCTCACGTGTCCTCCTTTCCTCCTCTCTCCAGGTGATCTGCACGCTGGTGGCGGCTTTCTTGCACTTCTTCTTCCTCTCCTCTTTCTGCTGGGTGCTGACCGAGGCCTGGCAGTCCTACATGGCCGTGACGGGCCGGTTACGGAACCGCATCATCCGCAAGCGCTTCTTGTGTCTCGGATGGGGTGAGGATCCGGGGGCTGCGGAGCAGAGAAGGGCCAGGCTGCAGGAGGGGCTGCTGCTCCTCGGGAGGCTTGGCAGAGTGTGCCAGAAACCCTTCCAGGGGTTTCGAGAAGGGCCGAAATGGTTAAAAATAGCACAACCGAGAGCCCTAAGTTGAACCTCCTGCCCAGTACACCTGAAAAGAGAGGAGTCGAGTTCAGGTTTCGAAGGGAGCTCTGGGGGTGGTTTCTCCTGGGGTTGGGTCTGTTTCTTGCTTTCTCCTTTTCTCTCTCCGTCTGTCTCCCTCCGTGTTGGGTGTGTTCTGTTGGTACATGATACCAGCCAAGGGAATCCTGGCCTGGATCAGCGGCGCTGTGGTCAGCAGGACCAGGGCAGGGATTGTCCCTCTGTGCTGGGCGCTGCTGAGGCCACACATCGAGTCGTAGGGTCAGTTTTGGACCCTTCACTACAAGACATTGAGGGGCTGGAGAATGTCCAGAGAAGAGCTGGGAAAGGGTCTGGAGCTCCAGGAGGAGCTGAGGGAGCTGGGGGCGCTCAGCCTGGAGAAAAGGAGGATCAGAAGGGAGCTTCTGGCTCTGCACAAGTCCCTGACAGGAGGGTGCAGCCAGGTGTGGGTCAGGCTCTGCTCCCAGTTAAAAGTAACAGAACAAGAGGAAACAGCTCCAGTTGCACCAGGGGAGGTTTAGATTGGATAGTAGGGAAAATTTCATCACTGAAAGGGTGGCCAAGCATTGGAACAGGCTGCCCAGGGAAATGGTGCAATCACCGTCCCTGGAAGCGCTCACAAACCCATGAAGAAGTGACATTTAGGGCCATGGTTTAGTAGTGGACCTGGTTGGACTCAGTGATCCTCGAGGTCTTTTCAGCCTTAATGATTTTATGGTTCTAAGATTCTGCAGAGCAACCTGGAGTGAAGCAAACTCTGAAATCCTGTCTCCATGGCAGCAGCGCCTTTCGGAGACAAATAAACTGCGAGACTGCTGCAGATGCTTGTAACTAATTTTTCTCCCTCTGCCTCTGCCGTATGTTTAATTTATTAGCCTTAAATGATGCATTCTGTAGTAGAAAACAAATACAAACCCATAAACCTGGGCTTTCAAAGCGATAACAAGGGTGTGTTTGAAAGGAGCAGCGGCACAAAAAGTTGCTGAGAAGTGAGGAGGCAAAGGAACGAAAGGAGTGTGGCTGTGCTCTATTAATGTCTCATTTTACTACTGAAGTCTCACAGTTCACCCCAGGCAAGAGATTTCTGGTGCTTACCAAGCACCCTGATGTGATTTATTCTGGCACATCAAGAGCCGTCCTCGTTTCAGCACCTTCATTCCTTTAAGTTCTCCCTCCTAAGCTTTTGCTTACAATAGAGAATAAATTGTGTTATTAAAATCCAGGGTTTGTGTGTAGTGGGAGCAGAACCACGATACCTGCAGAGCACGGGCTGCGGGAGCCTGGGTGTGCTCATGCATATGTTTATACCTCCTTGGTGACTCCAGCAACATCACGGATATCAAATGTAACGGACTAATAGCTTTCCTAGGTAGTAAAAAGGGATTTTTTTTCCCCCTGATTTGTAAAAGCTGGGACAGATGGGCGTGTTAGCCAAGGGAATTTTGGATGAGCAACATCCACATTTGTAGTCTGTACAGATTAAAAAAAAAAAAAGTAAAAAATCCCCCTACATGTGTAGAAGCATAATTTGCACTGCTAGTGAAATGTAGTCAGCTCTGAGCTAGGATGCACTGCTGATAAATGATGCATAATAACCATTTGGAGTAGGTTAGGACAAGAAATGAAGAACACTCTTGCCTATTAAGGCGGCAAGGGAATTTTGGATATTTAGCATCCTGCTAGACTTCAGCTGTAGAGCTGGGATTAATGGCACTTGTAAGAGGAAAGAAGCCGAAAATATGTTTTAAAGAGCGTAATCTGAAATAATTAGCACAATTCACTTTGTCATGGGCTGATTCTCCCCCCTTTCCCCACTTTGCACATTTGCATTTCTCTAAGCCCTCATTCGAGACGTCTTTGCCAAGTTCTCAGCTGCTCTCAGCTGTAGCTCATTGAAGCTGCAGAGAATTTCAGCAGCAGGGAGGATTATTTTTTATTTCTTTGGTCTCCTCTTGGACGTGCAACTTTGCAATTCAATTTTTAAATTATCATTAGTAATAATTATTATTAATAATTGTTGTCCATGCTTGGGCAATGCTCTCAAGTTAATGATGTGACTTTTTGGGTGATCTTGTGCGGGGTCAGGAGCTGGACTTGATGATCCTTGTGGATCCTTCCAATTCAGGATATTCTCTGATTTAGAATAGACAGATAAATTGTTCCCTGGAAACAGCTCCGTCATCATATTTAGCCCCAATAAAGAAGAAATATTTTTTGTCAGGGTTTTTATGACCCTGTTACAGTTTCCACAGCTGGATTTTTAATGCTGCCGTAGCTCAGCCTCTGAGTGCGTCTTCAGCTGTTTATAACAAGAATGGCTCTTGGGAATTATGAGCAAACATCTTCTCTGGTGGAACATGATTAACACATGGCCTGATTCTCCTCTGACCTGGAAGTACAAAACTCTTTGAAAGAGGTTTTGAATGGATTTACTTGGAATTGTGAATGCTAAATTCCCTTTGTGCAGAAAGCCCCTAAAGCCTTGCTGGTACTGCCTGTACCACACCAGGTGTAGGGAATAGGCCAGTTAAGAGTCAATTTCTTGATAATAATAAGAAAAATTAGATTAAAATCTGATTTTTTGGTGGGGTTTTTTCAATCTAATCCTACCTAACTTAGTTTAGACCGCTGACAGCTCTCCCAGGGCTGCACCTCTCATTATGATGCTCTTTGCCTTAACTACCACGGCTTAGCTGCCACCTGTAGTAGCTGCTCCTTGTCCAGACCCATTCCCAGCCCAAACTGAGGCTTTCACCCAGCCTTGGAACGAGCAGGTCCCTGGAGCTGCCAAGTTCACAGCCCCGCTCTGCATTTCTGCATAATTACCACGTCGGAGAGAAGCGCTTTGCGAAGAACAAGTTGCTATTTTTGGCGGAGTCTTTGCCAAATTTCCTCTTTCCCAGGGTCTCTTGCACCAAGCTGTATTCCTGAAAATGTCCTTTCCCGTGTGGTTTCTTCCCGTGGTCTGCCATATCGATGGCACCCTAGGGAATGCAGCAGCCAGGGTTTGTCCAGATGAGGTGTGAAGGAGGCTCAGCGAGAGGAGCAAGAGTCAGTGAGGGAAAAAATNGAAAGGAAAGGAAAAAGGAAAGGAAAGGAAAAAGGAAAGGAAAATTAAAAGAGACACCTTTTAAACCCACTGCCTGTTGAGGTTGGACTGATGAAACGTGACCTGTGCTTGGAAATCTCACATGGGAAGAGAAGCACTTCCCTGTAGGATAACCCTGAAATGCTCCATGCTCCAGCCAGCTTGGCCCTGTGGCTCCCAGCTGCTGCAGAGCCTCACTAATAATCAATCTTGAGGTGACTTGTGTTGCTGAGGGACCCCCTTCCCAGAGGATTGGTGTTTGGAAGCTGTGTCTGCACATCCCTTGGATGTCCTGCAGTCACCTGCCGTGACCTCTGCAGCTCACGAATTAGGGCCTTGTCAAGGGGCACTAATCCCAGCTGGCTACTGATCCTGCTCATTCTTAATGGGATTTTCCCATCTTTAGCATTGAGACAGCTTAATTCCTCCTGCCACAAGGAGGAGGTCTATAAAAAGCCACATGGAGGCCTCCAGAGCTGAAGAACCCAATGTTATGAGCTGATATCTAGCTGTTTCTTTAGGGGAAGAGGAGAGCTGGACTTTGAACCTCCATAGATCCTAGAAGAGACCTGAAACTCTTTCCCATTGTTGTTCAGAGGAACCTGCCCCTTTACAGATCTTGGGGGACCTGTTTGGAATAGGGAAACTCAGTTTCCTTTCCTGTCTCATTTGCGGCAGATTTGAACCTGGGTCACTCAACCTACATCGAGTGCAAACAAAGCTCTTAATCTTGGGTTCTTGGAGTTGGGTTGTGGCTGAGTATTCCAACTTCTAAGAATAAAATAAACCAATTTTATGCAACTGCATCTACTGTGAGACCCCCCACAACTGCTGAGACCACAGCAGGGTGGGAGCTGATTACAGCTCATGGTATTCATGTAATTAACAGAGGTAATTAAGGTTCTTGCTTTTGGTTCTGAGGGTCCTGAGCTCAGTATCTGCCACAGACGCAGGCTGGAATGGACGGTGCTGGAATAACTGTGGGAAAAACAGGGAATATTGAGTGGGAGAAGGGCTGCACATGTGATTAAATGATCAATTTCCTCCTGTTTCATTTCCATAGGGCTCCCTGCCTTGGTGGTTGCCATTTCCGTGGGATTTACTAAAGCCAAGGGATACGGCACCGTGAACTAGTGAGTAAAGGATTCCTTTTTTCTCCCTTTTCTGTCCTTCATCCTTTTTGTCAAAACCCAGTCACTGACCCTCAGAAGGGAGCTAAATTTCCATGTGCTGCCCATGGCAGAGGAAAGCAGGGGTGAGGAAGGACAATTCCTGCATCCCTGCCTCCTCAGTCTGTCATCTGACCGAGCTGGATCGTGTATTCCTTTAAAAACAAGTTCATAGAGACTAATTAGGTTTAACTGTTGTGTTTGTGACATCACTTTGATCTAAATACCTTTTACTTAGAGCTTTTTAATGTATATTTTAAAGGGAAAAATGTGGAATATTTAAAGTTTAGGATGTTTAAAAATTAAAACCCGCTTTTTTTTTTTTTAATCTGTTTTTCCTGCTTGATTGGCCCCACGTTTTCAAAATAGCTCAGCTCAGTTGTAGGCAGCAGAATGAGCCTGACTTGTGCGAACCAAGGTTTTGACAGCAGCCTGTGTTTGCCTGTTTTCCAAATTCCACAGGTTTTGTGTTTAGGAAACTTTTATGTGCCTGTAATGGGGGAAGGAAAACAGGGAAGAAATTACTTAAGAGGCAAAAAATGCATTAAGGCAAGGCTGGGCTCACTCAGAGCTGAGCGTTAGTGCGACTTTAAATGAAAATGAAAAAAAAGGAGGAAATATTATTTTTTCCGCTCTGTTGTGAAAAACCTTAGAAATTTCATGCATAGTGACAATTAAAGGATAATATTTTTTGTAGCAATAAGTCAGGCTCTTCCCTACTGCATCCCATCATTTTCCAGAGCCTTCCTGGGCAGGGGTTTGCAGCCCACGCAGGCGATGTTTGAGGCTGGAGCTGTTGGTGTGGCTGGCAGCAGATGAGGCTTCGATCGTCCCACTGAGGAAATGTCATGTGGAGCCTCCTGCTCTCCCTCAATTCCCACCACATCCTGCACTCCCACGGCCAAATGGTCCAGGGTTTGCATTTTAATTGCAGGGGAGAATTAAAGCAGCGCAGCAGCGTTTTCTGTGTGCTCTGCAGCCTGAATTCCTGCACGACGCAGAGGGCTCAGGATTGTGGATTTCTTGAGTACAGATCCATAGACAGAATTCCTGAAGGATGCATTGGCTGCACCTGTCCCACCTTCAGGGTGTCCTGGTGGAGAGGGACCCGGTGCTTGTTGTGTGACTCAGGAGAGGACAAAACACAGCCTGGTCTGCAGAAGCGTCACCAAGATCCCAAATTAATTCCCTTTGGCTTTTCCGTGGGTCAGCTGCTGCTGGCATTTTGTTCCAGGCACATCCATGAGAGCAATTCGTAATGAACAAGCCTCAGAGGGGTGGGAGGGAGGTCCTGGATTTTTCTGTGTCCTTCCTTGTTTGTAGACTGGTGGGAATTGGTGCAAAAAGCTTTGTGGCTCTGTCCCACCAATGTTTAAAGGGTTTTGTGGTCAGTGTTGACCACACAAAAGTGCCTGGGCAGGGAAGGGAGGAACGTGCGGGAAAGAACTCCTGTTTTCTGCCCTGGACCACTGTGCCAGCATCTCCCACCCTCCACGCTGCAGCCAGGAGGGTGTCAACGTGTGACAAAACCTGCTGGGCTCCTGCTTTGCTCTCACACTGGCACAGGGCGAGGTGGCCAAGAGGCTGGGCTGACTTTCCAGCGTTCCCAGGGGATGCCTGGTCACACCAGCTTTCCTCCTTTTGCTGCCAATGCTCTGCCTCCTTTCAGCCCTAAAGGCTCCGTCACTCCTCGCATCCGAGGGCTGGATGCCAGGGGATGGAAGGGGATCCTGTGCTCCTGGCTCTGCTGTCAGGCTGTTTGTCACCAAAATCGTGGTGGTGGGGCCTTCACACCCCAGCAAGTCCAGTTTGATGCGTTGGGCTGCAGCGATCCTTGTGGGACCTTTTCTGGGATATTCCGTGGTTCTGTGGTCCCTCCTTTTGTCTCCTTTCCGTATTTCCCAGTGTGGGGTAAAGCTGGTGAGTCCCACCAAAACCATGAGGAGAACAACAGTTCCCCTCGAGCCCAAATATCCCATCAGACATTCCCAATGCTGCCATCCTGTTGTAATTCCACACTTTGGTACTTCCAGTACCTAAAAGACCTACAAGAAGGCCGGAGAGGGACTTCTTCCAAGGGCACATAGTGACAGAACGTGGGAAAATGGCTTTGAGCTGAAGGAGGATAGATTTAGATGGATATTGGGAAGAAATTCTTCCCTGTGAGGGTGGTGAGGCCCTGGCACAAATTGCCCAGAGAAGCTGTGGCTGCCACATCCCTGGAAGTGTCCAAGGCCATGTTGGATGGGGCTTGGAGAAACCTGGGATAGTGGGAGGTGTCCCTGCCCATGGCAGGGCGATTGGACAAGATGATCTTTCAGGCCTCTTCCAACCCAAAGCATTCCACGATTCTGTGAATTCCTGCTGGAATTGACTTTACCAAGAGCCAGAGTTAAACAGAGCTCACTTGCAGTGAGTGGTGGGTTCACGAGCCCTGATGCTGAATAAAATGGAGCATCTCTGTGATAAGACTTACATTTGCACTTTGGTGCATTTTAAAACATGAAACAAATACTGCTGTGGGCCCAGCCAGGCAGGGTGCCCCAACAGACTGCAGTGCATTCACACTTATTCCTGTTTTCCTGCTCAAAAAGGCTTAAAAGCTCTGTTGCATTGATGTGTGGGGAATCCTTGGCTTTACCTCTCCTCCAGAGCGAAGTCAGCACTGCGCAGCAGCAATTTCAGAGCTGAACTCCAAAACTTGAGGTTTAACTTGGATATTGGGAAGAAATTCTTCAATGGGAGGGTGGTGAGGCCCTGGCACAGGTTGCCAGAGAAGCTGTGGCTGCCCCATCCCTGGAAGTGTCCAAGGCCAGGTTGGACAGGGCTTGGAACAGCCTGGGATAGTGGAAGGTGTCCCTGCCCATGGCAGGGGGGTTGAATCTAAATGAGATGATCTTGAGGGTCCTTTCAGCCCAGTTTTGTCTCCAGTTTGTTTAGGGGAACACAGAGGGCGTTTCAGATGGGCACTGCAGACTTTCAGGGTCCAATATTTCCATCTTGCATAAGGAAGGAAAACCTTTAATCACAGCACATCCCTCCATTGGAAGGAAGGGACAAGAGGTGACAAGATAAATCACAAGGGACTTTTAAAAACCCACATAAAGACAAACCACACAGAGCCTTTCAAAGCATCTTCCAACCCTACAATTTCTGTGTCCTAAGAGCAGCGTATGAGCTCCCATGGTGGTGGTGGACATTAAACCAAAGCAGGGCTCTGATATTTA
>VZTG01009292.1:0-61430 GCA_013397845.1 Melanocharis versteri | reverse complement strand
CCCCCTCCTTCTCCAAACTCAGGAAAAGTCAATACAATCGCACTTCATTTTTCCTTCATGTGCACTTGGAAGTCCTGGGAGCAGCAAGAGCGGCGGCAGCAGCAGCAAGAATGAACTGCAAGGAGGAAAATGACAACTGCACTGACGGGAGCAGGAGTAACACCAAGAAGATGCTAAAATGCGTGGTGGTCGGGGATGGTGCAGTCGGGAAAACCTGTTTGCTGATGAGCTATGCCAATGATGCCTTCCCAGAGGAGTATGTCCCCACTGTGTTTGACCACTATGCAGGTAAGAAAGCGCTTCGGAAGGAATTTAATCGAGGGCTGTAGGACAGCCAGGTGGGAGGTGAAGGAAGCTCGAGGAGAGGAGAGTTCAAAAGGGATGCATGGGTTACTTCTTGTCCAGGAATGTCATTCAGGCCTGGATGGGTGCCAGGCAGCTTAGATGGCAGCTCGTAAAACTGGGGCAATGCAGGATTTATTCAGAGAACTTATTTGTTTGCTTCTGATTTTTGTCTTGTTTTTGGCAAATGAGAAGCGTTAGGGGTGCAGTTAAATCCACTGTGTTTTGGGACAACAAATGTAATTCAGCCTCTATCAATTTGTATTCTTGGTTAGTTTCTCAAGTTCTGAGCTTTGCAGTCTGCAGTTAGGAAGACTATATATATATATATATATATATATATACATAAAAATATATGCTATCACAATCTTGTCCCCCATGGCAAATGATGCATAAATTACAATATTTATATCCTATTTAAGGAGTAATCTTTGAGAATATATCCTATTTAAGGAGTGATCTTAGAGAAAACCAGCATAGTCTCTTTCCAAGCTGTCAGTATGTAACTCTCCTTTCGGAGACGTTTGTTACTCCATCTATAAATAGATTTTAATATTACAGCTTGATGGTAGTGAAAAGCAGAAGTGGTGATTGATTTGAATTCTTCATAGTAGGGGAATTTGTAGTATAAGAAAAAAATACAAACATAATCAAGATTGTCAATGATATTGACTGCATTGCTGTGCAGAACAGACCCACAGATTAAGTACAATATTCACAGGCCTCTTTCTGTAGCAATTACTGACTTTATCCAGCTGCGTCCAAAGTTATCACGCAGATGTTTCATAGGCTAAAACTGGTGTTCAAACATCTGCTTAAGTTTTACTATCCCAAATTCTACTGTTTTTCTTCTCACAGTGCTCCCTTGGCTCACGGGCGGTTTTTATGAGATCCCTGACACATAGATTCTAGAAGTACTGCAAAACTCATTGCTTATCTTGCAGCAGCAGTTGGAGTTTCCCTCATTCTCTCCCCACCTCCTTAAAAACTGAATTTTCATGGCGTGGCTTATCCTAGATTTGGTATTCTGTAATGGGAAAAATCCCTGCTTGCATTCTGGCTCCGTGTCAGGGTCAGCAGATGAACTGGCCAAACGAGAAAGCTGTGTAATTGCAGAATCTGATCCATAGAAATGTGAAGACCTTTTCCTCCACAAGAGTGGGCAGCGTCACTTCTAATGCAAGCAGCTCTCTCTTTTCTCTGCCCTTCCCATCAGATAGATTGAGTGATCGCTTTGGAAAAAAAAAAAAAATTCTGCAGACAAGATATACGACAGAATATTCCCTGTTGGAAATATGCAGTTCCATGAGCCAAAATCCCTAAGGAAGCCTGGCTGCCTTATATTGCAACAGCACCCACCTTCCCTTGATAACTCCAGATCTGCTCATCCCTTAAAAAATGCTGATCCCAGCGCCCTCTGCCCTTCTCCCACTCTCCTCCATGCCTTGTAAATACCTCTGCCTCTGGAAAAAGCCATCCAGCAGCTGGGGCCAGACCTTGTGGGCATCAGTTTTGGTGGTTTTGGTGTGAGCCTGGGGGCACACACATGTGCATGGGCACTGTGCACACATAAGGGCACTGATGCCAGGCGGGCAGGCTGGCACTTGGTGGGAGCACCACTCTGAGTTTCTCCTCTCAGTCCAGCCACAGGTGACTTGCAGGGACTTGCTTTGATTCCCTTTCCCCTGTCAGAAGTGTTAGAAATTGCCAGTGGGCACAAAAGTTACTGAGGAGTGTGAGGGCTGAGAGAAGGATGGGAAGATGAAGAAGCACAATCCTGATTTCCTTGGGGTGCCAGGTAAAAGGAGTATGGTGAATTTTCACTTTTAAATCAAGCCTCATTTTCAGGATTTGAAGATTTAGCCTCTAAAATATCTCCAGCTATTTTTATCTGCCTTCTTAAATACTATAGCACATAAATATAAATTAGAAGTATTTTCAATGAGAAAACTCATAAAGATAAGGGGGAAAAATAGCTCTGTATATTAACATGCTATTGTGAGACAATCCTTGTCCAGCGGCAGTGGTCAAAACTAGCATTGATCAAAAATGGAATTTCAGTTTTTTGAGGAATCCCATCATTTATTAAACTGATTTCACTAGAAAATTGCACACATGGTTGAGCAGTAGAAACTACTTCTAGAGCAGAGTGCTGGAAAAAAAATCCTACTCATAAAAATACTACATGGCATAAAGTATACCACAGCCTATTTAAAATACTGTGGGTATTGACTGAGCAAACAACTCACTTGGGGCAACCTGACCCCTGAGCCTACAGTTTTAAGGATCTTCCACTGGATTTTCCACACCCATCTGTGTGGCAGCCCATGGTGAAGAGGAGAGGTGGCCTGGCAGTACCGTGGTCACAGAGGTGCCATGGGCATGGTGACAGCACAGGCAGCACAGCACATGAGGAAGCTGCATACATGGGCAGATCCTGAAGGGTGTTGGAGACTCTGGAAAATCACATTTGAATTTACCCCAGGGAACTGGTTTGTCTACCCCTGCCCTTGCAACTGCTGAAACCAACTGTTTCAGTTTTCCCAAACAAGCTGAAAACATCAGATTCAATGGTTCGTTTCTGTGCTGGAAATGCTCAAAAGCAATTAATTGCTGCAGATTTTTGCAAAGCTTCGCTTTCCATGGAAGGTTTTCCACCCAGGTGTTATTACCAGCAGTGGTGTGTTAGCAAGGGCTTCCTCTTGCCTCACCAGGTCACAGCCTGGTTGTGAGTCCCAGGGCATTTACCAATTTACTCCTTTCCAATGGAAAATGCAGGGGGTGGGGAGGGGAAGCATTAAAACCCGAGGATTCCAGTGGTGATCTCAGAGCAGTTTCTCACTGCCACGACTCCAGCGACTCAGGGGAGACAGTGATGCTCTCCAGCCCAGCTTTGGGAAAAGCTCCAGCTGCACCAGTGCCGTGGCCAAGGCATTAACTGTTCGTGGCCCTGAAGCACCAGCTCTGTGCACTTGCCCTGCTGCCTCTCCTCTCCTTAGCTCCTTCCCTGGGCAGCTGCTCATGGAGCAGGTGAAGCAGGTGAACAGAGCAACAGGAGTGATCCAGAGGAAACAAACAGCTGAGTTCCTGCAGTATTAGATCTGCACGGGGCTTATTCAGTGCCTTTCACGGGAAAGAGCTTGAAAACACTTTATAAAAGTTGGGCCCAACCTGCCTCTAAGAAAATCAAAGGCAGCTGCTGAACGTCACCCAGGGAAGGAGCAGATATTCCTGCAGATAACTCACACAGCATTTACAACTCGTACGCGGCGGTGCCTGGCACGAAAAGCTCTTGGTGGCTCACCATGTGTGGAGCTGCACTCCACAAAAGTCCAGACCAGTTATCAGCTCCACACTGGTAATATTCTGCCACAGATTTCACCCACAGTGCACAAAACCGAATTTCTTCAGGGCCTGTTGCCAGGGTTGGGATGTGATGGGTGTAGAGTAGGATCAGAGCAATGCCAAAGAGATGGGGAGGGCAAATTTGTTACGTGGGTACGAAAATCGTTTCTTTTGTTGGATGTGTGGAAGTTTATGGGTCTGGTTATTTCTCAAGGCATTTTGAAGAGGTTTTGCTGGAGGCCAGAGCCCTGAGTAGGTTTCCTTGCTTTGGTGAATTTCCAAGTCCTGCACTGGAAATGTTTAGCCACAAGGCAAATGGCTGTTTCCAGGGCAGGCGAACCAAAGCGCTATCCCAGGGACAAACAGGATATTGCTGGCAATAACTGTAACAATAGGGACTGTTTGGATAGTGAGTAGATGCTCTAACGTGCTGGTTCCATTCCGTCTTTTGAACATCAAATGCTGGTTTTCTGTGAGCAAAGGTCTCTCAGCCGGGGTGACTTGTATTGTGCCTAGCTATGTGAGGTTACAAATGTTTATTTAGGGCTGAGGTTGGACCAACAAAAAAATTCAATTCAGCTACTTGCAGAGTTAGTTTAATAGTACCAAAGTTAGCTGGCTTGCTATGTGAAATACAGAAGAAAAATGTGTGTTGTTACTTAGGGCGCCACTGAGCATCCCATTTTATATTCATGAAGCCTGAAAACATGGCAATTTTTAGCATGAAATTTATTCACCCCAAAATTTATATTGGGGCTTCCTGGAGAGGTGATCGATGTCCCAAGGCTGTCAGTGTTTAATAGGCAATTGTATAATGCCCTTAATGACATGCTGGAATTTTTGGTCAGCCCTGAAATGGTCAAACAGTTGGACTAGATGATCGCTGTAGGCCCCATCCAACTGAAACTATTCTATTCTATTCTATTCCATTCCATTCCATTCTATTCCAAAAGTGCATTTCTTGTAAGTAACAAAAACTCTCCATGCCTAAGGAGCAGTAACTTCTTTTAGGCATCAATAGCATGCAGCTAACTCGGCCCACTGTGCAGACAAGGGTGATTGGATTCATTAGATGGCTGAAGTCTGAGGAGAAGAGGGCTGTGAGTCTTAAGCTCAACCCTAGTTCAGGCATAGCACAGAGATGAATACCATACGAACAGCTTTAGGAGCCAAAGTTGCGTCTTTGGTAAATGAGAGAGGTCAATCCCTCCAACAGAGAGCTGCAAAGCATCTGTAAAAAGTGGATGGTGTAAATATGTCCCTCCCTCCCCTCGTATGCTGGCACAAACTGGTGAACATTTATAAATAGTGAACCCATTTGAAAAAAAATTAGCATTGGCATGTGATCAGCTAATTAATAGCATACAGAATAGCTCAGCCCTGACTGAGGCTCTGTAAATTAAAAGCAATATAGAAGAAGAGAGACATTGCTTACTGTTAGGAGACACACTTTTTTGTTCTTCAGTGATGGTTCAGTGTAATCTGTCTGACTTTGCACTGAAGTGGGCTGGAGCATCACCAGTCTCACGGAGCAATGATCCCAACCAGATAAGCCAGCAACAAGGGAGAGACTCCTGCTCTGGCATTTTTAGTAGCATAGGAGCAGTACTGCTGCTCTTGCCCAGAGCAGGCAGCTTGTACCTGTGCAAATCCACAAATCTGTTAGATGCTGCCTGTGTGTCACAGCACTGACCCAAATCCCTGTTCTTTCTGCCCTCCCATGAAAGAGAGGAGTTGGAAGTGGGCTATCAGTGATCCTGGGGTTGCCCGTGGCTGTTTGCTCTCTGTCCCAGGGCAGCAGGAGCACCCAAGGGAGACAGGCCAAGCACCAGGCAGCTCTGCCTTGCAGCCTCTGCCCACGGGGCAGGAACCACCAGATAAGATATGGCAGAAACCCAGTGGGAGCCCTAACATCCCAAATTTCTCCAGCTACAGGCACCAGAGCACATCTGTCCACACTTTTGGTGTGCTAGCCATTTTTAATTGATTGCTAATGCACACTGGTTTCAACCCATCCCTGCTTGCCACACTGTGTAAGTGATAACTTAAACCTTAGACCATCACTTTTTTTTCCCTGTTGAAACTCCGAAAGGAAGAGATTGCCCAAGCAGATCTGCAATTTCTGCACGGGTGCTGCCGTGGGAGTCTTCACACTACCACATTCTTGAGACAGTTGTCTCCCATAAACAGTCTTGGTAGCACATTAGAGAAACTCTTCATACAATGTTTGGGGTCATTAAACTGAAATAGATATAAATAGCACTGAAAGAGAGCTGTGGTGTTTATTTGCATGGATATTTGCAGTGGTGGTTTTTTTTCCTTTTAATGTTCATCCAATTTTGATCACACGGATTTGAACTTTATCCTTGAGACAAGAAAGCATTGACTCTTTTAAGATCTGTCTCTTTAGACTGGCAGCCACTGAACAGATATGTTCATTTTGCCTCTCAGGAGCTAAAAAGACTTCTCTGCCAATCTTCCTGGTATCATCCAGAATAAAACAGGGGTCTCAATAAAACATTCAGGGTATGACACAACAGAAACACACTGGTGCAATCAAAGGTTTTTGTGGCTGGATTTTTTGAGGATGAATTTTACAGAACCACTAATTCCCAGTCTCCCCACAGAAGGTTTAATTCTGTCCTGAGTCATACAAGTCAGAGGTGATGTAGTGATCCTCAGGCTTTTTCACATCCAGGAAGCCTGAACAGTCTTCATACCAAAAAGATGCCTTTTGCCTGAATCACCATGGTTATTCCACCCTCATTTGAGAGGCTCCACGTACACCCCCAAGCATCTTAGGACCTTTTCCTTCTGAAGGTGTTTTCGGTATGCAAAGAGCCGAGATAACTATCGCTGCTATCTCTTCCTCACACACATCCCTGTATTGTCCTGCGGCTGCACAATCCACTTGAAGCCCATGGAGACAGAGGTGTGTGCTTTGGGTTTCTGTTTCTCAGGGCAGATGGTTTCTGCAGCAGTGCTCTGAGCGCTGTGGTGACAAAGTCCCTATTGTCACCTGCCCCTACAGCTGTGAGTGGGGATGAGCCTGCAGCACCTGAGCTGCTTCTTACCTTTGCCTCTGGCTCTGTTATGCAGCTTCTCTTAGCACTGCTGCCACTCCTGGTTTGGTTTTACTTTGGCTTTATGCTCCAGAGAGGCCCAGAAGAGCTCTGCACCAATTCCACACCCACCAGCATCTTGCTGGTGAGCCAGGACTCAGCTGGCAGCCCAGGAGCTGCAACAGCCCAACACAGAGAACTGATTTCTCATGCCCATGTCAGCAGCCATTGGATGTCCTTGTGCTTCAAGCACAGCAGGGGACAACACTGCACCATGAATGACGTTGGCATTGAAAACTGGCTGTAGAGAGTAAGGAAACTACAATGCGCATCACGAAGGATAGTGCCAGGAATTAGAGGAGTAGATGAAGCAGCCATGTTGCTTTATCCAGACTTATCCAGCCTAAATTCCACCTAAGCCCTGCTGTCTACTCTTTTGTATTAGATATGTGGTGCCTGAAGGGCAAGAGGAATCACAAAGAATACTAAACAAGGAGTTAGACCATTTGAATGTGTATTGGTGGTTTGGATGTAGAACGATGGGATTTTTCTTAAGGTCAGCTACAGGCCTGAGGGAATGGATTGGAAAGATGGAAAAGTCAAATGGCTTAAAAAGAAATATTTCTTTGCGTGGTATGTGATTAACCCAGGAACTTATCACTTTGTAAAAGTTCTTGAGGACAAAATTTTAACAAGGTTTGCAAAAAAGGGGGTTGAACCGTGTATCGGGGAGATTGAGTGCTATCATAAGCTAATGAAAAAGACTTCTGAAAGAAATGAGCTGGCACAACCTTCTGTTAGAGTTCAGGACAAGACCTAGATTTGGTCTGATGATTGGCAAATTATCTTAAAGCTGCTCACTGCTATGTCAGAGACGAAGACACCAGACTGTGAGTTTGGCCCAATCTCGCACCCTTGTGTTCTTCCAAGCTTTAGGAAGGAACTTTTTGGAGTGATTCTTCTGATATATTGATGGGCAAACAGATTTTGAAATTTTGCTCATGCAGCAATGGACTGCTGCAAAGAGGCATGGAGGGGTTTGAAAAAGTGACCCTTTTCTTCTCCACTACACCAAGACAGTGATGCCTACTCTCTCCCTCCCCTTGTCATCTGTGTAACATTGCAGGAGGTGACACCAGCTGAGAAGACCAAAACTGAAACTGTGGCCTCTGGCCCTTGAAGGACAATCTTTACAGTTTGAACTAAATCACATGCACTATCTCAAAATCAATAATTGACTCAGTACATGTGGCCAAGCCACCCACATGAGGGGACAAAGCCACTTTGGGCAGTGCCAGACCAGGTAGCCAAGCAGATGCTTCACAGCAGAAGATGCTCCACGTGTAGGAAAGAAAAACAAAAATTTAGCAAAGAAGTCTAAGAAACCAAATTCCTAGTCATGTAAAAACTTCATTTCTGCCAGATGTGGCAGTGTTTTTGCTAAGTCATCATTGCAATGGCTTAGTCACTGTTCAAGTCAGTGCAAAATACCTCCACTAAAACTTGCTTCTCATTTTCTGCTCTCTTGATTAAGTTGATACTTTGATGTCTGCACTACTGGTACACATCGTGGCTACTCTGCATCACTGAGTAGATTTTGCCATGCAGGCAGTGTCTTTCCTACGTCCTAACTTTCCAGTTGTTATGGCCAGACCTAATGACATCATGGAAATGGCAAGGGATGAGGAAGAGCAAACAGATTTCCTTCAATTGTTCTGTTCAGGCAAAGTCATTAAACAGTAATGACATCTCCTGTCAAATTTTTATTTATCTTTTCAATGAAAAAAATACAAGTTATTCTATTTCTCATCTGCTTTTAAGAGTGACCATTCACCATTCTCCAGTTATAGTGTCCTTGTACCTCAAGCTATGGGTCGTCCACCTAAGTCAGGGAATATGTTACTAAAGAATGAAAGTTTTACGAATTGTCACCTCATGTTTTATGCCAAGGGGGAGTGAATGAATGAATTCTAAACTGGATTATTGAACTAGTATTCATCTTCCTTTTTTCCTCAAATAGTATCTGGGAAAATGACTTTTAAAGTAATGTCTAATAATTAAAAGATTACAAAAAACAGTTTATTTACCTTATTTAATATCTAGTGTCATTTGCATTCAAACTGAGAGGTGTCTTACCTTCATAGATTTCAGGACAAAATCAAAATTCTCTTCTTAAATGGAAAGTCATATGTGAGGCAAGATGGCTTGGAAGGGTCATGGGGCACACAGGCACTTGCTGGGAGTTGTCCCCTAGCTAGTCCTCATATCCAAAGCGATGTGTTTGGGGTCCCAGGGAAGGGGAAGGCATGAAAGACCATGAGAGGTTGTTATTTCAGCTAACACAGGTCTCCAGATTCAGTGTGTGTCCAGCGGAGCAGCAAAGCCAACAGTGGGGTTGCCCCAGGGTTGCCTTTTTACCTTGGGAACTGGCACAGCAATGAATCCATAAATATGCCAACCACCCTCAGGGGAAGAAAAGGCTGGAAAAAAAATTTTGCTGACAGGAGAAGCACTGGGGGAAAAAAAGCCAAAACACTCCCAAAGGAAGGAGATGGACAGCTGTAAAAATATTCCAAATCACAGTGGCACAGGAGGCACAGTCAGGAGGATGATGGCATTGGAGCAAGAGGGAAAAAGCAGCACAGTGCTGTACCTGCATCCTCACTCCTGGTTTAGGAGAGTGTGCAAGCATGGAAACAGCAGTCCCAGGGATGAGCACAGAAGCCAGCACTTAGGCACCTGAAAGAGTTAAAGAGGACTGTGCAGAGGGGCTGGACAGAAAGGTCCTGCCACAGTGCAGGAGGATGCCTGAGATGACTCACTGGAACTGCTTTCCAGCCCCTGCAAACAGAGGCCACGTCTCTTACTAAAGGCTCTCTGGCACTGACTCCAGCTATAACTTTGAAGTAATGGCATTAACAGTATCTGCTCATGCTCGGCCTTCTGCAGACTTTAAGGGGAAGCACAGCTTCAGCAATGAGTGGGAAAACATACATGTTCAAACATAACATTAATTTCCATCCCCTGGGAGATGGGACCAAAAGAGCATCTATTTGCAATAATATGCTGCTTTGCTGAGAACAGATTTAAATGAAAATCCCATAAGGTTGGAAAATGTGTTTTAAGTTCACAAACTGTCTCAAGCTCCGTCTCCAGAGCTGGCAGCCATCCAGGTGCTGTGTCCTCACAGGCCAGACTCTCCCCATCTAGGACAAACTTGGTTTCTGAGCAATCCCCCCAGCTCCATTTCAGAACTGGTTTTCTCCAATAACTAGTTGTAAAGTCAACATCTATGTCTAATTTTGGGAGCCCTATTGCTGGAGACCCTGTCCACGAGCAGAGACTTGATTTTTTATTTAAAAGTTGAGGCGTTTCCGCCAGGGAATCTTAGCTCTGGCACAAATTCACACTGAAAATGCCTCCTGAGACCATCTATTTTATGCTGTCTATATTGAGCAATGGCTTGTGGCAGTGATGTCCAGGACTTCATGTTGTCCATTCCAGCTGGGACAAGAGCACAGCTGGTGGCAGCTTGGGCTGGATGATCCTGCTTCCCAAATGGCTCCACATGGGCACACAAACTTCACTAGGGGCTCGTGGTGGATCTGCTTATAAGCCACCAAATAGCTCTAGAGAGCTGTTTTGAAACTGCATCTCTATTTTGTGTTTAGTTACAGCTGCACATAAACCTTTTCAGCTGTATCAAGAACACAAAGGAGACTGTAGAATTACTTGTCTTTTCTGTCTAGTTCGGGCCCATTTTTGCTCATTGAAAACTTGCCATTAAAATTTTTAGCAAAAGCATGAACAACTTCTAGGAGGCCATTAGGATGCTATTATTTAAGATCCTAGAAAGACCCTTTACCTCCCCAGTACAGCTCTGTTTTGTTCTGGGTAGCCAGTAATGTACCAGTGAATTGCAAAAATCCAGCACGGTTCCCTTCATCTCATTACCTTCTAGTTACTGCTCAGGATATTTTAAGCCTGTTCCAGGAATACAAGGGAGCAACATCTCTCATTAAAAAAAATATGTGTGAAGTACAGCTTTAAGAAAATAATTTTCCAGGAATATAATCCATGAAAACAGGATCAAACTCAGCATTAAAAGAGGAGTTCATACTCAAAAAAAAAATTCAGCTAATCTGCCAGAATCCAGGCCTTATGGATGAAGTCCAAATTAGCTGAGCCAGTTCATGATACCATTAATATGGAGAATTTTCCTTGCCACGCACAGAAATAGTCTCTCATGGGTTTGCCACTTGAAGAGCTGCTGGGCATTTACCTAAACCATTCAGTTTGGTTCAAGTCCAGAGGGGTGAGGTTGCTGTGGTTCTTTTATTTTAATATTTTAGAGTGTTAAGTGCATTTTCTCCCTCAAGTGTCCCTCACGGGAAACTGCTAAAATGGTGAAAAAATTCCTTCTTCCATTATTTGAATGCCATTGCCCAATTTATTTCCTTTCCTGTAAAGAGCTCCTTGTAGCAATACCGTAAGTTCCTCCTGATGCTTCCAAGGAAGAGAGAAGCAATGGGGAGTGTGAATACAAAATTAGGTCCCAAATCTGAAGTAATGTTTGACAAAGGAAATCTGTGCCAAGATAATGGGGAAACAGCAACAACTTGTGTTCTCTCCATATGGTGTTCCCAACTGAGTTTCTCTCCCCCTGCCTTCTATTTAAATGCATGAACGTGAGAGATTAGGAAAAGGAAAATAATAATACAAGTCTTGCAATGATTTTGCAAGGAAACAGTATTTTGAGACTATGCCCAACAGGGTGGAAAATCCTGAGGACACGAGAGAGTCTTGTCCCTGGCTAAATGCATTCACAGTATGTCTTGGTGAGGTGCATCAGACAATTCTTACAAAGACCTCCTTTCTAGAGAGCACCTTGTACTTTCCATCACGTAAAGTCCTGATCCAGGTCCTGATCCCCTTTCTGCTGCTCCCTCCAGCTTTCAGAATGAATAGCCACACTTCCTTTTCTTGGTATTTATTTTCCACACAGCTTTTTTTGTCATGAGCAGGGTCTTTCCACCTGAAATGTTAAAGAAAAAGAAAGACGGATTGTCTACCCAAAGCTTTCCTGGGTACAGCATAGGCCGTGGAGCTGGCCAGAACCAGATATGGATCCTGCAGAGCCACCTCCGAGCCAGCTGGGCCCAGAACCAAACCACAGACATTGCACCCATAACAGCTGCCCACAAGCCCTGGGTGATAATTATTACCGGGTGTCTCTTCTGATTCCCTCCGGCGCTGCCGAGCTGGCCAGGGCCGAGGGCATGAGAGCAGATGTTCTCTTCCTCCTGACAGATGTCAGCTCTGCCCCATGGAAAATGTCATCTGAGATGAGTGAGAACCAGCCAGCAGCCAGACAGGGCTTTGCAGGATGGTAGTGGGACCACCCCACAGTGGCCACTATCCATTCCAGCAGCCACCTCTTTCCTGGCAAACCCCTGCCACTGCATTCCCTAAAAACATTATCTCAGCGTTGCCTCTTGTGTGTAAGCTAGAGGAGGCCAAATGAACCAAGGAGCTGCATGAGAACCAAAAAAATGCCCAAGTAAATAGGAGAGAAGAAGTGGAGAAGTGTGGGAAAGAAATGTACATCCATAGAGGATGGGGGGGAAAGGTATGTTTAAGAGCAGACAGTCCAGAAGAGGTCCATAAATCCCAAAACAAGGGATTTGTAACAACTATGTTTTGGGGGATATGACTCATAGTTTTGGACTTTTGGGGTTAGCAAAAGTTCTGGCCAGAGCATTTTTCATGAACTGTCCCACCAAGAGAAAATGCTGATTCACGAAAGCTAAAGCATTTTTTAAATACTTGAAAGGACAAATTCTTGAGGTCCAGGGCCCTCTGGTTATTTCTGACAGTGCAGCAAAAAAGGCCCAAATTGAAAACATAATATCTGAAGGTTTTGTTTTCATTCCATTTAAAATGAAAACAAATTGTAAAACCTCAGAAGTTGTCGCAAAGCTGAATTATCATCCCCCTGGCCAGTTCTAGTTGGTTGCTGTTATTATCCTTTTTACAGTTACTGTATTGCAATCATTATTATCCAAGGGCAGGCTTCCTCTAAATGAAATATTTGTGCAACAAAGACAAAAATTTCCAAGGAAAATGCTTCAAATAGCATGAGTTCAGGTGTGGTTTTGGGGTCTCAATATGAAGAGCTGCAGTGGTTGCAGAAGTTGGCAATCCTCACAAGCCTTGGCAAACCTGATGGCAGAACCAGGCAAGTGCTCAGGAGAAGGGAAAACAGTCTTTGAGCTGAGTGTCTTTCGTTGTGTCTTCACTCTCTCTGATACAGGCTACTGCAGAGGGGTTCTTTCCTCTCCTCTTTTGATGACTTCTGTCACCACATAAATGTCCAACAAATCCACATTTCTGATTTGTAAGACCATGTATGTTGGATTTCCCAGAAGGAAGTTATCCCAAACACTGTCAAAGGTTTTCAAGGGACATCTTCCCTCTGCCAGACACAATCTTGCTCCAGTGAGTGGTCCCCAAAGTCCGTGACACTGGAACAAGGACTTCAGCTGTGATGCCAGGTGGATGGGGAGGGAGGTGTCTGTGGCCACATTCTATAAATGCTGCACGTAAATTATGGAGGAAATATACAGTAAAGGACCTGATTGGGAGCTCACCCTGCATTCACTTAGGAAGAGCACCATTATAGTTAGGGGAATTGGGTCCTGTGCAATCAGTTTGAACTTGAAATTCAACCTATATTCCCATTTCTGTCACGTCACCTCCAGGATCCCTCCCATACATCTGCATTTCTGTTGTCTGTCATGTTAACAAACTGAGGCACTGCTGTTTGATAGGAGGGATTCATTCCATAAGCCTGGAGCTAAAACAGTCAGCCCTTCCCAGGAGCTTCTCCAGGGAAGGCTCAAAATCCTGTCATAAGTATGAATTACATCTGACCCAAGGAAGGTCATTTGAGGTGTCTGAGGACCACTGAATTTCAGATTTCCTATATGGGCAACCCTTTTGAATGTGTTCCTGCTGTGAGCTGTCAGGCAAGAAATAAAACAGAGCCAACAGAAGCAGTGAGAAGTCACTATTGATGGTGCCTAATGGATTTTCTTCCTTAGAAGAGCTGGAAGCATAACCTGAAAGAGACTGGTTTCCTTTCCCAGTCAGCGTGGTGGGTGTGGGTGCCTAAAATTAGATATAGTCTCGATTAGTTGTAAATATTTATGCCTGTTGCCATAATAAATGGCTTTTAGTCTGGCGATCTTCAGTATGAAGAAATTGTGGTAAATACATTTTCAGATTGAAAAAGGAAGAAGTAATAGATTTTCAGGCAATCCTTTTCAAGGCTGGCAATGCTCACACAAGGCTGTTGGGTTCATCTGGTTTTGGAAGGCTCACGGAGCTGGGGCCAAGCAAATCTAAGTCAGGAAACCCTTGAGTGAAGGAATGTATGACATATGATAAAAAGGCAACAAGTAGATGAATAAAATAAGAAAAAGAAGCAGGTGTTTTAATTAATGCATTTCTGTGCAAAATTCGAAGCTCCCAAGAAATCAGAATAAAGATATTTATGACACATAGTAGATAATTTTTCAAGAAGGAATATATTTGCAGAACATGCAGGGGAATGTTCATATATTAATAATTCTATGCTTTATTTTTGTCAAAGAATTAGATTACAAAGAAGCCATATGTTTGGGGATTTTTTCCCGAATTTCTTTCTTTGTTGTATGAATTTGTATAAACAATTAGAGAAGTTCCTGTAGTTTCCATTTCAGGGAGTTTTCCCCAAAATCATTTCACAGATACCTCTTGCTAAGCAAAGACAACAGCTCTAATGTCCCTCTCCATTTCACAGATGCAACCCCTGTTAATTACAGGGGCTGATTAATGAGCTTTATTTCTCTCCATGTTTTGTAATATACAGAGGAAAAAGAGTTTGATCAGCAGGGGAATACAGATGCCACTTCTCCAGCCCCAGGAAATCTCCCATGTACCTGGTCAGAGAAAAGCAACCCCACCAAAATCCTGGTAAGGGCCAGAGTTCACCAGCAACAATAGGAGAGAACAGTGACAGGAACCAGAAAGTCAGGGCAGATCAGGCAAAATAAACACCAACTTCAAAAAATGTGCAGAGCCCAGAAGGAAACTGGACTTCGGCATTCATGTTGTACAATGGAACAGTTCCCAGGGTAGAAAAATATGTAGTTGGCTGGAAAAGTTTTCTCTTGCCTGGGCACCTCAGGCCATGGCCAGATGTGAGAGGATGAAAAATATATCTACCTCTCATGGAAAATTAGATCAGGGTTTTTGAAGCCACCTTGTAGAGCTGGAGAGCCCATTCAAATTTAACTTGGAAACAGATATTTTGGGTTCCTTGGGAAATCCCATCTCCTTGGTTTGGTTCCCAAGAGGTTCGAATCCCCTCGTTCGGCTTCCTGAGCTGCTGAAGGTTCCCAGCTCCTCCGTGGCCAAGAGTCCTGTCTGAGACACCAGGGTCCCCCCTGCAGGCCAGCAGCAAGCCCACCCTCAGCACCCGCTGCATTCGTTTAGAGAATGGCTCATCTGGGTGGTCATGAACCCTTGGCTCTGGAAACACAAGCGCTCAGCAGGAGTCTCAGTGTCACAGACTCTTGGTAGCTGTAGCAGAGGATGTTTGACATCACAGTTTCTGCAGTCACCCAGTTGGGGGGAAGGCCACAAATTCCCTTAGCTCAGCACAAATATAGAGTAACTGGGAGATGATCACCGACGCAGGGAGTGCAATGGATACACTCCAGATGTCTCTTTAACATCTGCCGGGATTTATATTCACCCATTGGCAGATGGGAAACCTCCGTTCTGAAAAAAAAATATATCTATGGGCTGAATTTACAGTAAGGTAGCCAAGACTAGAGCTTCTAGTGGTTTGTTTGTCATCTAGCTATTTCTAGAAATACCTCACTCTGCCCTCTTGGACACCAGGGTGTGTATTTCCCAGACTTGTAGCTGTCTTAAAAGAAAACAGATCTCATACTCAGAAGAAGTGAGACTGTGGGGATCAATATGTCTGAAGGAACAGGAGTGGGAAAAACTCCAGAGAAAAATGTTCAAGAGGGAAAGCATATTTGCTAGGAAAAAAGCCTCTGCAGTTTGCCATCATCCACATACCCTTGGGTAAAGAAAGAGCTTTTTTGAAGTGGGCAAACGTAGGCAAACACAGCAGCACAGGCTAAAGGATGTGGTCCTGAGTTCAAAAGGATATGGCCCTTGTTTCACCTCCTAATTACCAGGTGAACAGAAGGTTACAAGGATGAAATTATTCGTAGGATTGAGTTAATTTGTCCCTGGTGCGTTCCTGTGATTACAAGAAGATATAATTTTTCCATAACCCACCCCCAGCTTACTTTAGCCCTGGTTTTCTGGACACCAATCTGGCCAGGCAGATCTAACCTGAGAAGTGTCTGACTTCCTCCATCCATTTGTTAAATGTCGGGGAGCTCACTCAGACACCCCAGGCTGCCTTATGAACACAGCAGCAACAATTCAGCATTATGACTTGAAGGGGATGGATTGAAAGGATATATAGGGGTACATTTCCTGATATTTTTCTCATCCTAATTTCTCCAGAGGGTCTCAGCAGTGGTCAGTCTATCTTTTATTCGAGAATCTGCTCCCAACTCAGAGTCCAAAGATCCTGTGTGTACAGAGGAAAGTTGCTGTTCCAAGAGGGCAGAGATTTTTGAGAAACCCCTTTGTTTTGAAATCCTCTTGAAACCAAACCAAACCAGTTTCTTAGAGGTCCTCAGTGGTGCGGTATAAACAAGATTTAATTCTCATATCTTTGCCATTTGCTCACTGCTTTCCCCACTGAAATGGCACCAGCTGGCCATTATTATTTCACACTTCGGAGGGTTCAAATGTTCATGAGCTCTCCTATTCTGGGAGCTCTCATTACCAAGAGCAAGGAAGGTTTCTGGCTCGTTTGGTCAAAAAACACATTTCATATATGAGCACAGCATAATAATGCATACGCTGCCTAATGTTAAACAACTCATTGCACACTATTGAATGCTTAAAAACAAAATGAACCACTGTTATTTTAGATGATCCTGATCATTAAAGCCCTGCGGGCAGCAGGCATCACAGCAGTTAATAGTAACAGTATTTAACATCAAGGAGTAGGATGTATTAGGCAAACATAAAGTTCAACCCATAAGCAGTCTCTAGTATAAGCACAGCAATACATAAAAGCAGGTTTGTGTCAATACTCCCATTTTATTTGGAGGGAAACACTGGCTTGGGAGGGTCACACAGCTGCAGGGCAGGAATTGTAGCCAAATCATCTGTGTCATGGACCAAAGCCTTACCCACAGCCCGCCCCGCCTGCCCCTGCTGCGTGCACAAAAGTTGCTCCTGCCTTTATTTTTCCTCTGGAAGAGCTCGAGGTTTAAGCCCTGTTTCCTTTGCCAAAACAGTTCCCAGTCGGCCATCACATCGTGATTTCTTCTCTGTTTTGGTGTCTGTTCACACATACGGAGTGGAATCACTCTGCTGAAGGCAATATTCCCGCTGGCATCGCCAAGACAGGGATTTCACCCTGTGCCCCAAAGCCTTTCCAGCTGGGCAGCCAGGCTTTCCCTTTACTGCCCTTCACGTTGTTTCTCCCCGCGTTGCTGAGTCCATACCTACATGAGCGATGTTGGAGATCACTGAAATCTGTCCTGAGGGGAGCAGCAGCAATGCAGAGTGAGGGACTATGGACCACAGCAAGTTCTTGTGCTTTCTGCCACTGAAAGCCTCCCTCCATATCTTCATTCAGCCCCTGTGCAGGTGTAATTACACATTTGCCTCCATGCATGGCAAGGAAAGTCCTTCTCAAAAGCATGTTTACACTCAGCTGAGCTTAAACACTCATTAAAGATAAGCACACACTTGCGTGTTCTGCCGAAAAAAACCCAGAATGAGGAAAGTCAGAATTACGCAATATGGAAAGAATACTCTCCATTTATTAAGCGTGTCTTGACAGTACATAAAAAACATTCTGGAGCTTTCTTTTGGGCCAAATATTCCTCCCACTTCATACCATAGGTATGCTCCAATTGTGCTGGGAGCAGAATGGCAATACTATGACTCACTTCATATTGTAGGCTGGAAGCACCATATTTTGTTCCAGAATGAAACAGATCGTAGGCATAAGATTTAAAAGGCAGCTTTTTGTAAACTCTACTCCAGTGTGTTCTGGAGCACGTTTTGATCAGTTGCACCATCCAGTCCCTCTTCAACTACAGCCCTGGCTGTGCTTATTTTTAAATTTACAACTGTGCTGGGAATATAGCATGTCCAAATTACCTTATAGTGGCGAGTGCGGGATTTAAATGAATTTTTTCTGTTCCTTTCCAGAGCAGCTCTCACGGCAGTAATTGCTGCCACACACTTTTGCCATCAATTCAGCATTGTGACTGTGCTTGAGCACTCAGGCACAGATGAAATGATGCTGTTCTTGCATCTCATAAGGGCCTACTAAAGTGATCCAAATCTTTTTGTCTGCCAGCCTGAAGGGAGTGAGAATGATCATCCTCCAGCTTTGGTTTTGCATGAATTATACAGGGTTGGCCCACCAAGACTACCACGGGCTGAAGGTTTAGATTTAAGTTTTCTTCGGTAGGGTGGAAGCAAAAAATAATTTAATTCCTGGTATTTAGCAGATGATGCAAAGCTTCTATGCTATTTAGTAGCAGTTTCATTTGTAACAATCCAGCACTGTCCCCTCTGCGTAGGCTCAGACACCAGCCAGCATCACTGGCCCCAGCACAGCCAAACTGGAAACTTCAGGGGAGCACATGCAATCTCTAAAAAACACCCACAGGGTTAAAAACAAACCCTGGGAAACAGTCTCCTGACCCACAACCTCTCTCACTAGGACTGAAGCAGTTTTAAGTACAACTGCCTGTCCCAAAACTGAAAGGACTGTTGCTGGTGTTTACTCTGGAAGTGCCTTAAGCACCAGCCGTGTTTTTCACTTCTGACAAGCAAAGCCCATGTGGCAGAGCTTTGGCAGCCACGTGAGCCAGCCACGCTTTCTAGGGCTTGCCTCTGAAAAAATAGCATCAGCATCCCTGTGTGGAGAACACAGAAACCATGTAAAATATTGGAGGTTCCTGTATATCCAGCAGCTGAGAAGCAATGATTCCTTGCTGCAATTCCGATTTTATATGTGCGGTTTGTGTTTAGCCAAGTCCCCGACCGCCCTGCGCACACCTCAGTGACAGTTCCACGTCCAAGAACCCAGGGCAGATAGAGCAGCACTGTAAATCTCCAGCTGCCTGGCCTTGGGTCCCGGCCAGAAATCCTTCCTTCCCCCCTCCATGGCCAGCTCAGCCCCTGGTAAGCCCTGAGCTTTCCCGGGATCAGCTGCACCTGACGCCTTCGGTTCAGAGCCACATTCCTCCAGGGAACTTCGAATCCCTCAATGGGTCTGCTCCAAGCAGAGATTTTTTTTCTTCATCTTCGGGAGCCAATAGTGCAGGATACCAGAGACTCCCTTTGGGGGATATACGTGCACATAAAGCCTTAAAACTGTTGGTTGTGTGGAAACAGTTGGATGGCAGATGGAAGCATTTTGCTTCTGGTGGCAGCATCCTCTGGAGACAGCCTTCCCCATCAACACAGCAACCCACACAGCTCTGGGAAAGCTCCACACTCCCGTGGGTGCAAACTGGGGCTGTGCACAGCACCTGTGGGAGCATGGGGAAGGACACTGCAGGGTTAAAAACACACGCTATCAGGGTGCAAAAACATGTCCTCTAAGACCAGGTTGGGATTATTTCTCTCTATATCAAGTCTGTCTTGCAAAGAATGCTCTTGAAATGGAAAGTATCCCAAAAGGTCACAAAAATAATAGAAGGTTTCGAAAATAAGGTGTGTAAAGGAAAAAAAATTCCAGTACTGCAGACATCAAAGCCAGGGACTGTGTGGAAAAATAATACAGAGCAGCAAGGTGAAAGTCCAGAGGGAGCAGGGAGGAAGAGATAATGGGAGGCTCAGGGCAGAAGAATCCTCTTTTTTTAATAGAGTTCATACCTACAGAATAGCCTAAATGACCTTAAACTGCCCAAAATTTAGAATAAAAGTCTTCTACTAAAATTCAACTGCCCAGTGAAATTCCTGTGGCACAGTCAATGCAGATAATACAGTTCAGAGGAAGAGTGGGCAGACCACATGGCCCAACACCACATCTTCACCTTCAAAAGTCACACTGTCTGTTCTTGTCCTGTTTATCTGGTCAAATAAGAATCTACAGTAATTTCCAAAAAAAGCCGTTGTACCCTCAACATACTGTGATGGTTGAAGAGTGCACAGGCAAAGTAAAACAACCTTCACAGCATCCTTCCATCCTGAATCCAGTGGAAGTCCCAAGGAGAAGGGCATGTCTGTGGTGCCCCCTTTGCTGTTGATATAGCCTCTGGTTTTAAGTTTTAAACCTTCTGTGTAATAATGAGATTTCCATTTCTTTTCTGACGTGGTTGAGGCCTGCAGGTTATTGAGTTTAAAAGCCAAAACATACAGACATAGAATTTTGCTTCAGGGTTGAAAAAACATACAACCTATTGGAAGGGTGGGATCAAGTTAGCCTTTGTTCTCCCAAATTTCACATAAACAAGCGTGCTCATGTATCATGTACAAGGCAAGCAAAATCAAGAGTGCCTGTTTGAACTGGAATATAACTAGCCCATGGTGGGTGGCAGGAACATATGTGCAGGTTATAAGGCTTGAAATTTAGGACTTTGCTCAATAAAATGCCCACATGGATCAGATGAGAGATTGCCACTCATTGAATGAAATGCTGTGGACTGGGTCAGATCCTGACAGCCTGAGCCACCTGGGACAGCCTTTGCAGGCAGTATGTGCATCAGGATTTGGTGTAGAGATATTTTGGTCCTCAGCAGTATTATTTGCCAGTGAATTGTTCTCAAGAAATATGCACTGACAACACGTAGAGATTGAGGCAAAATAAAACCACAACAATATAAAACAAGTAATTTCCAAATGCTGTAGTGGATAATACTTTATGATGCATGAAATAGCTGTAATGCAGAAATAAAACAGAAAAGACAGAGGGTGGATTAATGTGGTTTTGGGTTTTTTTTTTAATTGTAATGATTATCCTTATGACTACAATATAACCATATAATTATACATTGAAACACACATTCTGCCTTTGTGAGACTTCTGGTGTCATTTCTCAGCCATTCAAAGCAGCCATTAAATGATGCTGGGAAACAGTCCACATTGTCTGATGTATTGCCTGCCTCCTCCCACTCTGCTTTTGTGTTTTCTTCCTCTCTCCTCCTCCTCCTCCTCCCAATCAATTTCAGAGCTACAAAATATCACTGCCTGCCTCAAACTGTGGAAACCAGGAGCAATTGCACCAAAGTCAAACCCAGAGGAGCTGGATCTCTTCAAAGAGTGAGGGAGTCTCCTGGTCAGAGAAGGGGTTGAAACCAGCTCTAGGCAAGTGATGCCAAGAGAGTGCTTTAAATCTGAAAAGTCCATCTGAAAGTCTTTCTAAATGTCAATGTGAGCACATGTGTGTGTGCAAATGTGTGTCTACAAAAACCCATTAATTTTAGGATACTGATTATTGGTGTAAACGAGCCCCCTAAGGACATTAACTGAGTACAGGGATAACAGATCCATAGTAGAGCCTGTGGCAGATTCTGTTTTGCCATATTTAGCATGTCTTCATGAGATGTTATATATGTGCAAAATATCAGACACCGAATTACCTGTCAGCACCACTGGGAAATATCTGTCATCTGCTTTTTTCCTGCTGTCTGTATTTGGAAATTTCCCATTTCCAATGTCTTGCCTTGGACTGGCAGGTAAATATGCAGTCAGGAGGTTTCCTGGGACCCTATTTCTACCCTATCTCTTCTCGTGGACATGCCTGTAGTATCTTCAGGCCTCACATAATTCTCTTTGGAGAACTGTGTTGCGTGAGCTGAGAGCTTTCTGTTAAAGGTTACTCGTCAAAGGAACAAGGACAAAAAGAAATAATTAAATCTAAAGAGACAGGGAAGAGAGGAGGACAAGAAAACTACGACAGCTTTCACCCCTTTACGTAAAATTATGTGCAAACATTCTCTGCTGTGAAAAACAATTTATATCTAAATATATATAGCCAGATGGGTATGGTAACTCAGTGCTTCTTGAGTCACAGGATCATTGGGAAAAAATATTATTATTAAAGCAGGCCCTTCCCAAGCTATGCAAGAACTGGTTGCTGATTTTGGTAGTTGTTTTAAATTATGTTATGTTTTGCTCAATAATAGAGAATCAAAAGCACAAGTTTAGTTTCCAGACCAGTTCTGACCTCTTAGCCAAAATAATGGAAAATTTTCAAAAAACACCAGGAGAGGATAGAAAAGCTCATCACAATGCTTTTGCTGTCATTGCTCTGTTTTCCTAGGGACAGCTGATGGAGGGCTGTTCCACTGGAGGTGGAATTTCAATTGAGGACTTAACATTTTAGTAAGCAGAGACTGTAAGAACAAACTTGTGGAAGCAGAACATCCATATTAACCATACTTATGGATTTGCATTCAGGCTGTGCCTGGAAAGGACAATGCAGGCGGGCTCTTTCATTTCCTATGGAAAGCTGGGTACAACAGAACCATTCTCCTGAGTGCTTTGCATACAGTGGAGGCATTGGCTGGTTTTCATCTTTGCAGAGTTCGGCCTCACTACTCTCAGCAGATGGAGTCCCCGTCGTGTTCCAGATGCAGCACACACACATCTGTGTACAGCAAATGATCCACAGTCGCCCCTCTTCTGAAGCGAAAATGAGCCTGCAGTTTCTGCAGAACTTAGTGCTTCTGAAAGCTTCTTCCTGAAGTATTTTGTTCTTCCTATCCCCTACTTTCTTAGTCCAAATGTGTTTATACATGAGCAGCATCTCTTGCGCCCAGGCTGAAGACAGCAGGGTATCCCAGCCAAGTTAAGCTGCAATCGTCCTTATTCATTATGACATGCAGCCCGTGAGCTTGCCTTCAGAGCAGGAGCAAGCTCTCCTGGGTGATCTGAGAGCCCAAAGCAGTGCCCTGAACTTCAGGTGTCATTTGGTGTTGCATCACACCAGCCATGTGCTGCTTGAGAGCTGATTTCCATAGAGGCACAGACGGGGCATCCTATCAGGTGTACATTTCCTGTGATTTATTAATGGGACAGAACTCCAAATTACCATTTTCTTCTGGTTTGGCTGGTCTTGAACACCAGCTTAAACCATCTGACAAGGCTCATGATTTATTTTTTCTTATATTCAAAGTGACAGCTCTTAAACCTTCTGTGCCAATGATCATTACTATCCTAAAGAAGAATCTCTGAGACGAGATCATAACAGAGTACGGACAGGTGAACACAAATATCCACTTTGCATAGTGATTTCACTTTTAAGCGTGACAGTTAACCTTCATTCCTAGGTTATTATTACCCTTCTAGTTGTATATGTTGTGAATTACAATCAGTGTCAAGGTCAGATTAGGAAGAGGGTCTTAAAAGCCAGTTCCTGCTTTCAGTATTATCAACAAAATTTTTCCATTGACTCACTGGGATTCAACCCAAGAGAGACATCAGAAATGCTGAAACACCAAAGAACAGAAAATGTAACCAAAGCAAAGGCTGGGGGCTCTGGGCATCTACACAAAAGTCACTGCAGCAGCAGAAGAGCAGGCTGAAGAACACCAAGTTTGGTAGCACAGTCGATGGAGTTTCTCTACACTTTTTAGCTTACACAGCAATAGAAAAAAAGACAACTTACTCAGCCTCTGAGTGTACTTACCAGATTGTCCCACTGTTTGCTGTCATGTGAGATTTTCAAGTCGCATGGTGAAGCATGACCTTGGGAAGCCTGGAAGGGAAGACGTCTTTTAAGAACAGACATCTCTTGAGAGCACAGCTCCTCCGTGCTCTCCAGACAAATTTGAGACTGTGTCACTGACAGGCAAACAAACAGCCGCCTCGGCAGGACAAACTTCTGGGGCAGTTTCTAGCAGCAGAAAGGCAGAAAGAGAGAAGTGGTGTGTTCTCACTTAAAATTGACTGTCACGAACCTTACAGGAGCTGTGTTCTCTCAGTTCTCATTTCTGCCATGAAAAAGACTTGGGTGCACACACAAAACCCAGGTCCTAATATCTGAAACTAAGTGTTTGGCTGTGATTTTAATGTCTGCTGGTTTGCCATCAAAAAGATTTGAGTAAAAGTCAAGATTAATTTCAAACATAATTTTGTTTTTAGACAATTTAATGATCTTGCATACTCCAGGAATCACTGCATATGCAACATGCCCGTGCAAACCTCATGGATCCCTGTGTGTTTCCATGCAAGGCTAATATAATCCTTTACCTGGCTGGTGTCTAATTGGTTGAAGATGAGGGGTTTACGTGAACAGTTGAGGGCAAAATTCAGGCCCTCATGACTGGTAACAAGGTAGGACTTAACAGGATAGAAAAGTCTAAATGTTTGGAGGAAGGAAATGGAAAATTAGAAAGATTTAGACGATACTTCTTAAATAATAAAGCAACATTAGAGTTTAAAAAAACTGTACTTCACTTCTGATGTACGATTCCCAGTGAGAATTGATGGCTTTGTGTTCTTCTGTCATTCATCTACCTCTCAAAAGTCCTTGCTAAAACCCTGTCCAGCAAAAAGCTCAAGGCAAATAGCTGACTTTAAAACATGTGTCCTCTCCCAGCAGTCAGAGAGGCTCTGCAGGAATGCACGCATCTGCCCACACGCACCCAACCGCAAGATCATGGCCAAAGTGTTTATCAGTGGAACCTCACCAGAAACTTTTTTTAGATCTGTTTGCGTAAATGTCAACACTGGCTTCTAAGCTTTTCCTCAATTTGACAGCAAGTGACGTTTAAAGGGACAAAAGATCTTTTCACACACAGAGCAACAGAGGCTGTCACGCAACCATGAAGTCTGTAGCGTAACCGCGCAAGTCCAGAGACACAGGCACTGTATCCGCTCTGATGAATGCTATCATCTCCTCAGTCTTCTGCAAGGAAAGCACGTGCCTGTCAGATGCATTTCCCTGTCTTTTAACTCTGCTGTCGGCACAACCGTCACTTGTTCGCAAGTCCACACGTGAAGTAACCGGCCTTAGAATAGTTTTGAAGTTTACACGCACAGAAGCGGTTTGACGGTGAGGTGAATGTGGACAACACTCACAACCTGTGGTACAGGAGGAGGAAGAAGTCATACATTTTCCATCCAGGTCCAAAAGGTGTTCTTCCTTCCTTCTGAGGTGTGGATAAAAGATATCATAGAGCAGTGGAGTGGTTTGGGTGGAAAGAAACCTTTAAAGATCATCTCATTCCAACCTCCTTGCCACTGACAGTGACACCTTCCTCCAGATCAGGTTTCTTAGAGCCCCATCCAGCCTGGCCTTGAACACTTCCAGGGATGGGGCATCCATATCTTCCCTGAGATATATTGCACTAGCCACAACTCTCAACAGAACTGATTAAAACCAGACTTCCTTTTTTTCTCCCTGTAATTTTATTCAATTCAATATTTTCCAAAGAAACACCTGCAACTCCCCCTTAATCTGTCTTTAGAGAAAAGTAATCAGTTTCACCTTTCATAGGCAACATTTCCTTTTATAGGCTTCAATTTAAAAGGAAATTTCTTAGGAAATGACCGTTCTTTTAAATGAACATATTATAAAAAGCCAGCATAAGACACAGGGAAATATTCTTTTTTGGCATTCATTGCTGTGTTAGTTTTGACGCTCTGGGCACCTCGTTGGTCCAGGGGGATGATCTTCAAGGTGCCTTCCGACCCAAATAATTTTATGACTCTATGATTCCATGATTCTGTGACTTCAGAAGATACATTGTTTGAAGTGGACCGCACTAGAGCAAGCTGTAAGCACATTAAGCACCTCCCTGGTTTCCTCTCTCCATCGTACACAATGCAGCAGAGGCAGCCCCGCTGTTATTCAGAGCGCTTCAGCCATGAGCTGCAGCGACAAACAGCAACTCTGACTCATTGTTGATGTACCTCCAACGCCGAGTGTGTCTAATTTCCACTGAGTGTGTCTAATGAGCTGATATTTTATGGGTATTTCCTAAGCACTGTAACATGAGTCCTACAGATCCCCGCGCTGGAAGTTAGCCTGCTGTTCCCTAAACACAAGTGTTAGTGCTGCAAGCCAGCAGTGGTTGTAAAAGTCTGGGTTTCTGTGGGGTGAGCACGGCGTGGCAGAGCAGGCAGAGCTTCACTCCGTGCTGGTGTGTGTGGGGAGGGTGCAAAGCTCCGTGTCTGGGTGCGGAGGGAGGATGCAAAGCGTGAGCAGAGCCCGTCCCTGTTTCCATCTGCTCGGCCTGGTCCTGCTGCCAGGCTGACTCAGGGGAGGAAGTCTCTCCCACAGTGGGGAGGGCTGCAGGACAGGGCAGCGTGAGCCACCAGAGCAAGATTAACACCAGTGATGGCCTTGTGGGGAAAGGGGGAAATGAGACAGCAGCATTTGAGGGGAACCTCCTCCGAAGGGATTTATCAGGCCTTTCCCGGCAATGTGTTGAACTGGGAATAAACCCAGTGGAAGTGTGTCCCACTCCTCCTCTTACCCACATGGTAAGATCAGTCCTTTTGTGCAAGGACTCCAGAGCAGCGGTGGGATCAGGGTCAGCCTCTTTCCCTGGCCGAGAGAAAGATGATCTGCAAGTCAGGATGCAGCTAAATTCCAGGAAGAAAAAAATGCCACCGACTCGGGGAAACAATTGGCCTCTGGCCCTGGGCTGCCTTTGCACAGACACAGTCGTGTCTCTTCTCTGTGCAGCTGCTTTGGATTCACAGCAAGCACCAGCCACGGCCAGGGGCCAGCAGCAAAGTTCAAGAATTAAATGATGCTTTTGACTCTTCATTGACCTGTGGAGCTGGATGATCTGCTAATAACCAGATTAGAGGTGGGTTGCCTTTTTACATTAGTCAGGGGAAAAGGCACCAAGGTGGGAGCTTCTGAAAAATAGAGTGTGTGAAACCAGGACCAGAATATCTAACCAGCCTGTCCAGACACACGGGGAGCAGCAGGCTCCAGCTCTCCAGGCAGAACTGCTGCATAGATCTTTAGGATGGCAAGGGTGAACTGACATTTCAGTATCTGGGGCAAGGTGCTGTTCCTTCCTGGTGGCACAGGCAGCACTGCCTTGGAGACATCTCCCTGCATGTGGGCTAGAGACACATTTCAAAACAGCCAGAAAAGACAGAAGTATGGCAAGATGAAAGGGAAATTATTCAAGAATGTGCACCAAGCAGCAGTGCTCGCCATCTGAGCCTCAGCAGTGAAGCCTGCCAACTTGCATCAGACCAGACTCATCACTGACCGTGCAGTTAAATTGCCAAAAATAGTGCTGTGCACCTCAGACACAGAGACAGCTCTCTCCATCCTGCTCCCATGCCAGGCTTCTGCATCACATCCCTCTGTCACAGGGATGTGGCTCCATTGGGTTCAGTCAGAGGGATTTCCACCACAGATTCTGATTCGCAATTCTTCTGCTGGTTTTAAACCGATGGCATGTGGTGCAGGGAGAAATCCTGCAATGAGATACGGCTGCAGTCATGCCTGTTCTCTCTCTTTTCCATCCTCCTCCAAATCCTGGTTCTGATGTACAAAGGATCCCTAATCCTTACATATTTCAACAGTCACTAAATCAACCACTTTACATGGCTACCACTATCTCCAATCAAAGTTGTCTCCAAGGATGAAACAAGCCAGGAAGTCACTCCCAACTTTCTGTCTCCAAATGGTTGCTCTCCAGGAAGACCAGGAAGCCTTTCAATGTTGCCATATTTATATCCACTGAAAGAGCTGCCCATTTCCTCTAGCATCTCTCTAAGAACCATAGCAAACTGAAATGGTGGTCAGGCACTGGAACAGGCTGCCCGGGCAAGTGGTGGAATCACCATCCCTAGAAGTGTTCAAAAGACATGTGGATGTGGCACCTGGGGACATGGTTTAGTAGCAGCATGGTAGTAATGGGTTTAATGGCTGGGCTCGACAATCTTATGTTCCAACCTTAATTACTCTGTAATGATATGAAACCTGTCACTCTGATATGAAAGTATGTATGTTAAACCAGAGAAAGTCCTGGACTCCATGAATATTTTCAGTCTTGTTTAATAATGTAGGTAGAGCCCACAGATATTGCAGCTTACTTTTCAGCTATGATGCTAAATGCTTTGAAAATAAACAACAAAGTGGCTGATTGGCAGGGGAGAAAGAGAGGAACAGTAAGTTCGCTTTGGGTGGTAGGAAAGGGCAGTAATTGCAGTGCATCTATTTGAAGCACAGGTTTGGTGCATGCAGGAGATCAAATTGCTAGAAAGGGGGGCTGTGAGCATAAGGGGGGAAAAAAAAAGAAAAAAGAGCTGAAACCACAGTTGTTCAGACAAATGGGCTAATCACAGCCTGGGTTACACACACACGTGCAGGTGCAGACTGATCCCAGCCAGCATCTGTGGAAAATGTCACTTGGCAGAGGAGCACGTCACACAAAGCAAACGCTGCGCACACAGAGCCCACTGCTCGGAAAGGGTCCTCTGGGGTCTCCACTGCATCATGGCCTCTCAGAAGGGCAGGTGAAGTGTCCTTATTCCACCAGCACTGGGTCAGTTCAGGTGCAGCAGAGCTGTTTCCCTGACCTGCAGAGGGGCTGTGGCTGATGGGGAGCCCTGGGTGGGGGGTTTGCCATGAGAGCTGGCAGAGAGGCAGCAGTGCAGGGAGTTGGGGGGGCTGTGAGGCTGGGACTGGAATAAACACACCACCCCGAGCAGCATTTTCCTCACCCTCCTGCTCCCAGCTCCACGTGGTTGAGATTGCACAGCCCTTCCCTTGCCTCTGCTCCCTGCCTGGCTGTGTGACATCTACAGCCAACCCTTTTATACACAGATTTTGCCCTGTTGCTTCTTTGATGTAAGAGCCCTGGATAACCCTGGGATCAAAGAAAAAGACAGATGGATAAAGTGCACTAGGTGAAAGCAACTGAGTTCATTCTGCCTTCTGTGTTTCACTTATGCCCTGCCTCCCTGTGAGAAATGTTGGGTGGAACGAGAACAGAAAAACACAGGCAGAAGGAAAATAGAAAAGATGTTTTGCTCAGAGCACTAAAAATATCAGAAATTTAAACAAAAGTTATTCTTTTTGTTATACTTTAGCTGTGCCTTCAGGCTTTTGGACACGGCTCTGTGGTCCACGCTTGCTTCACCTTCCCTTCCACTTTGTTTGGCCCTGAGCTGTGGCTGAGCACACGATGTGGTCACTGACTGCAGAGCAGAGTTCCCAGTGCATCAGAGCATTAGCTGGCAGCTGGGCAGACAGATTTACACATCCCAGATGTCCAGGGTGCTGCCTCCAGCTCATGCAGGCAGCGTCAGAGAGGGTTTAACACCAGCAGCATCCTCCCCCTTGAATTTCTCTCCCAATGCAGCTTGGTGGCAGCTCTCCTTATATGGATGGGTTAGAAAGCAGACAAAGGGATATCCTTAGTAACTCCAGTTTGTGGCAGCTACAAAGATCTTCAAAATGCAACCTGGGACTGACACATGAGAGCCCTGGCCCTACTATAACCCGTGCAACCCTGAGTTCCCAGCCCTGCAGCCTTTCTGAACTAATTCTCCACACCAGAGCTCGCTCACACCACTGGCATAAGTGAGAGTGTGGCACAAAATAGCTGAACCCACCCAAGAATCATAGAATGATTTGGGCTGGAAATGACCTTAAAGATCATCTAGTTCTGACCCCCCTGCCACAGGCAGAGAAAATTTCCACTAAGTTTTTTTCCACCAAGTTGCTCAAAGCCCCGTCCAGCCTGACCTTGAACACTTCCAGCAATGAGCCATCTGAAACTCCTCTGGGCTTGGTTTAAAATGCTGCAGACTATTTTGTTCACTCCAATGTTGTGACACCGAAGCAGAGAGTTGAGAGTTTCTCAGTCTTTTCTAAAGCTGTTGCTATGAGAATGCACAAAAATGCTCAAAACCCTTTTAAATGAGAAAAAAAGCAAACAACTTGGCTTTTCTCTGTGCAGAGAAGGACGCTTCAGCTGAGCTCAGAGGTGTCCGAGTTAATATCTGTTTTACTTAATCTGGCAGCCTGATTTCTTTGAGGATGTACTTACTGAATTGATTTCTGTGCGCCTGTCAGACACATTGCTCTGACAAGGCAGGAGCTGGGAAAAAAATGTTATCTGATGAGTTCAGCTCTGGACAAAATCAGCACGAGACCCTGCAGTGCTTTTTTGATACAAGCATCAGCACTGTTTCATTAAAAATCAATAGAAAATTGCAGAATGGCTAAAAACTCAGCAACATCCCAGTGAGTACAGAGAAACAAGCCCGGCCAGGCAGCTGTGGCTGAGCCGAGCGCGTGCCTTGCTGGTGTTCAACATCAATTTCCAGCAGCAGCGATGCTTCGCCACTCTAATCATGTTGTCAGGGAAATCAGCTCAGATAAAATATTGCAGGGATTTTCACTGTCCAAAAGTACACATGGGCAATGCACCCGTGTTCTCTGCTGCTCCATGCACCTGCCAGAGCAGAGTGTTGAAGAAACAAGTAGACATGGAACCTGACGTACGGCTTAGTGTGTGGTGGCACGGGTGAAAGGGTGGGCTTGATGATCTTGGAGATCTTTTACAAACTTAATGATTCTATGATTCTGTGATTCTGTGACCTGGGACCATCCTGCAGGGATGAGCAGGACACAACAGCCGGGCTCTGAGGCCACACCTCCAGTCCTGTGTCCAGTTCTGGGCCCCTCAGTTCAGGAAGGACATTGAGGTGCTGGAGCAGGTTCAAAGAAGGGCAATGAAGCTGGTGAAGTGTCTGGAGCACCTATGAGGAGCAGCTGAGGGATCTGGGGGTGTTTAGCCAGGAGAAGAGGAGGCTCAGAGGGGACTTTATTGCTTTGCAACTCCCTGACAGGAGGCTGTAGCCAGGTGAGGGTCGGGCTCTTCTCCCAAACAGCCAGTGACAGGACAAGAGGACAAGGCCTCAAACTGCACCAGTGGAGGTTTAGGTTGGACATCAGGAGGAATTTCTTCACATAAAGTGTGATCAGACACTGGAATGGGCTGCCCAGGGTAGTGGTGGAGTCACTGTCCCTGGAGGTGTTTCAGGAAGGGCTGGATGTGGCACTCAGTGCCATGGTCTGGTTGACAAGGTGGTGTTCAGTCATAGGTTGGACTCAGGGATCTTAGAGGTCTTTTCCAACCCAATTGATTGTGTGATTCTGTGATCACTCAGCAGAATGTGCTGCCTGCAAGGGTGGCCAAACCCAGTCTCTGTGGTGGGATGAAGCCACACAGTGAGGCTCAGGGTTTTGTTCCCCAGCTGCCCAGCACGGCCCTGAACAGCCACATCCCCTCTGTGTGCCTTGTTTCCCTCACCGTGAAACAGGAAATCTCCTTTCTCCACCTTCATTTGTGGTGTGTTTGCTCTGCAGGGCCTCTCTAGGCCTGTCTGCACCGGCCTAATACAATGGAGTCATAATCCGAGGTGTTGCCATTGCAAAAATAGAAACAGAGAACAATGTCTCTCCTCGAAACAAGACTTTTCATGTATCTCATTGTGTAAAATACACTGCTCAAAATCCATTCACTGTGCTAAGCAGCAACTCAAATCAAAGGCAAAATTCACATCATACTTGGTAATCAATTGAGGGAAGTAGCTGTGGGTTTTCCACCTTGATTCATTTCTCCTTTATTTGCAATTTTCTGTGATTTTTCTTCAAAGTCCCTTTCCTCTGAAGTCAGATGGGATTCCCATTAGTGGCACTTTCATGTAGCTGAAGAAGTGTGTCAACGTTTTCTAACATAGATTAAAGCTCCAGAAAACAAGAGGGAATGAACTGTTGGATTCTCAGGAGAGCAGTGGGAAATAGAAAAATTACCAGGCATGATGTGTAAGACACTCTCTCAGAATGCTTAAGAGCTGTGTATTTCAGTCAGTCCTTAAGCAAATACAGCCATAAATAAAGCTATGTATAAAATAAATAATATTTATGCCAGGTAAAAGAATAATTTGGAGAGATGCCCAAATTCATATAGGCTAATATATTGATTTTTTAATTGAGCTGTTTGCTTCTATCCTATATTTTTTTCTCACTGTGTTCCTTTTGCACCTAAAGGAAAAAATTAAATGTTGTAAAAATAATCGTTTTCTCATAAATTTCTCCTCTGCACCTAGTGACCATTCCATCTTAAGATCATAACATTTTAACAGCAATTTACATTAAAATATACACTGCTTGTTTCAAAATTAGTTCACTTGTTTTTTCAGCTACATGATTGATGTTTCTCCTGACCAAAAGTAATTCCCCTGAGCTCAGCAGAGCTGTCTCTGATGTTCACAAGGTGGCAAAGAAGGTGAATTAAACCTAATAAATCTTTTCAAGAGTAAATACAGTCTAAATGGAGTTATAGTTAACAGGCAGTACAAGAAATTCCTGGAAATAGTACTGAATTAGAACATTTGATTCAGAAATTGTACTCAAGTGTGGAATGATTAACAGAACAGTTAAATTATTTAACCCTAACATGAGAGTTAGAAGTTTAAAGAGCTTTGGTTCGAGCAGAAACTCATCACAAATTCCTGTCACTTGGAAAAGCTACACATTTCAGAATTCATTTTCATCGTACGTGTGAATGAAAGGCTTAAAATTATAACATTTTCATAAGAACAAACTTCCTGCAAATAATAAAAAAAAAAGAGTCAATAAATGGATCTGCCAGAAAAAAACTCAACAGTTTCACTTCAAAACTTTTAAATCAAGGTGAGGGTCATGCCTATCCACGCCAGCAGTTTAATGCATTTCCACCAGCCTGAAAAACCTGGGCTCTGTGTTAAACCTCGTTTTCACCTTTGTGTAGAGCACTCCATGGCAGCTGCAGGACCGGATCTGGTTATCTGAGGTTTTTCCCAGTCAAGGCTGCAGTTCTGGTCTCCCAGAAAGCCACCAGCTGTCCTGGTGGCCGTGGTGCCTCCCTGGCATCCCGGGGCTGTGTTCCCATCGAGGGCCCTGCCCCAGGTGCAGGAGTCACTGCCACCATCAGGGAAACAGCTTTGCTTAGCCTGGCTCAGGTCTTTTGAACAGAGGGAACAGTTCAGGTCAGGGTCAGTTAATTCACACCATTTCACCTCATTTCTCCCAGTGGAAACATCTGAACTCCTCTGTTGAAAGCGATAGCTTCCCATGGAAACTTCAGATTCTGTAGAAATCACATTTTATAGCTGAAAATTCCTCTCCAGCTCTACAGAGGAATTTGGATTTATTTTTTTTCTGTTCAAAGGAAAAATCCTCTGGCCTCAGCTCAACCAGGCACTTCAGCACCTCCTCTGTACACCCTGGGCTGCAGCCAACCTGCAGCCTCTTGCTCTCCCACAAGGAGGCTGCAAGACCCGGTTCTGTGCTGAAAGGGCCACCAAATCATCCCTAGAAATTACCCTCCTGAGACCATGGGATATCACACTCTGCTTCACGTGAGTGCAACCACGCTGAAATAAAGGATAAGGGTATCCAGAGCTCAGGTTTGCTCTCGCCTCTCTCTTTCACAGGCACACAGAAACACACTGAGGGTTAAGACCATTTCATCCATCTCCATCTGTTGCTTTTCCAACATTACAATCACTTCATTGTCTGCAGCGGCTGCCACACTGGACAGGAAAGTGGAAAGACCCTCAGCAGGGCCTAGAGAAAGCATTAGCAGCATTTAAAATACTTGTGGTAGCCAAGAAAAAAATAATAATTCCTAACTTCAGATTTTCTTATCAGAAAGTTTAAATATTTCCAAGACTTTTGTTTACAGTGTTAAACGTTTCTGCTTCTCAAGCCATGTAGGCTTAGAGCTGCTGCCCAAATGTTTGGCTAATCTCTGCAAGCTGCAGGGTAAATAGCAGCTGAGGTTTGGTCTTGGTGCTAAGGACAATGGGCCTGATTCTCTTTCTGGGAAATGCAATGCAGAGTTTCTGTCCTGGTCCTCCTTAGGTTCAGGAACAGGTATTGTGTTTTCAAGCCTCTCAAGCAATGCCTCATGGAGAAAAGTGCATGGGAAAAACCAGCATTAAGGTCAGACGTAAGCAAATAATAGACAAAGCATCAGAGAGGCTGGTGTTGGAAGGGGCTGCAAAATGCCATTTAATCTTCCCCCTGCCCAGACCAGGACTGATGGCACGTAAAATGTCAGCTACAGAAGCACTGGAGCCTGGGCAAAGCTGATGCTCCTGAGCTCTCACCCTGACCTCATCATCACACTGGAGCCTGCTGGATTCAGTTCAGTGTGCCAAACGTGCCCCTGCCCCATCAGTTCACAGCTCAGAGCATCAGATGCTATTTTAAGTCGCACTACCCAGAGTCACCAGATGCTATTTTAAGCTACGCTGCCCTAGCTCTGGAATGATGCCCGAGGCATTGCTGCGCTCGCTGAGCCAGGGAGTGGCTCTGACTGCAGAGGTCTCGCTCAAATGTTCGTGGCAGTGCCTGGGACACACACACACACGTGTGTCCCGCAGGTCTGTGCCCAAATACAGCACCCAAAACACCTCAGCCCGGCACTGGACATGCCTGGGCTTTAGGTACCACAGCCAGCTCAGGGCAGGCCTGCCCAGCTTACCTGGCACTGAGGGTGAGGAAGAGGGGTCCCAGGCTCTTTGCCAAGCTGTGGCAGCTTCCTGGTTTATATTCCTATATTATATTATAAATCATATTTCCCCTACTATCAGGTTCTTATAGAAAACACACTCTCATCTCCATCTGGGTATATAATAGACAATTTTTTCTTCCTTTCTAGCTTTGGTATCTGTGCTTTTTGTTGAAGATGCTGGTAAGCAGAAAAGCCATTTTTTCCCCCCTGAATCACACCTGGCAGAGGTGGGATGTGCCATAGTGCTCTGCCAGTATTGATAGGGCCTTCTGCCCGTGTGAGTCACTGGGATAGAGTCACTCCATCACTGGAAGGTCCAGCCCACAGTGGGGACAACCCACCCACTGCAGAGCTGATGTTTTGTGCCCTTCCATCAGCATTATCTGCTCCCACTGTCATCTAACCCAGACCAAAGCAGGTCACCACAGGTTTTAAAAGGACACCTAGAGCAAAGAGCCAGCACTGTTAGGCAGCACTGCCTCCCCAGGCGGCATTCCTCTCCTTTCTAAGGAAAAAAATCCCCCTAATTCTGACCTTTGAACAGTGCAAGAAGTGTAGAGAGGAGCTGCCTTGATTCCCCCCACCACACAGGGAGACTTGTCCTCCCATGCTCTGGGAAACACCCTGTGTATTGCCTGGGTACATTTCAGTGCAATTTGTCTCATTTTGCCACTAATCTCCCATTTATTCTGATGATATTTTAAGTCTCATGTTCCCTTGATAACCAGATGCCTGACATAACTTTGGGGATATTCTTTTCCCCAGCACTCAGTTGACTTAGAGGACTTATTTTTGCCCCACATGGACAGGAGAAAATGGTCAAAAACTCTCTTTATTCCTAGGTTTTTCTCCCTTTATTCCCATCTTTTTCTCCCTCTATTCCCACTTTTTGTCTTTTGTGGAAAACTCCCACTCCTTTCTCTGCTTACCATGATCTCAGCATCACTGTTAGGAGACTCTAAATACATCCTTCACTGTTAGGATTCAAGATTTTATTAAAGAGTCCTGACTGACTTTATCTGTGTTAAAAGAAACTAAAAATGCTGTAGTATCTGGTCTTTTACAGGTCAGGTCAGCATAGCTAGTTAAAATACTAATAAAGATCCTCCAATTATCAGTTACACTTTAATAATCACAGAGCTTTACTGTCTTTGCTATTGACTTGAGTTTATAAACCCAGCTCTGAAAAATAGATTTTCCTAAATATTGTGCTAGAGTGATGGAGTCTTCAAAAATATTTAGTGAGCCAAAAATATTTTTAAAATCTATGTGTTGCTTTTTTTTTCTTTTTTAATAGGTTTACACTACAGTTGTAGGCAAAATTTTGTTCTTCCATTCATCTCAATGTCATAGACAATCACATGGTCTCAAAAAGGGCATTTTCCCTCTGTCAGGATTAAGATGATATCCAGTATTCCTCATTGTCTAGGAACAATCACATTTTTTTTAAGAATAGGTCAGGTTCTATCTAGTTATATTGCTCAATGCTACGGTTGTTACTCTGTCTCGCATTTGGTTGGATTTAGTTCTGTAACTTTCAGCAAAGAGCAAAAAGACTTTCAATTAGATTACCAATGAAATTCACACATCAGAGCCTATTTGCCTGCAAATTGACTGCATTTATCTGGGCAGTTATTATTAGTTTCTATTTCAGGAGCAGAACTGCCGGCCGTGAGGACAGCTGTTGGTGCACAGGGAGCTGAAACACTCAGGAAGCACCTCCCAGTCTGTGGCAGTGCTCAGCCCTCCACTTAAGACAGAGTGGAATCTCACAAAACACTCTCTTGGACACAATGCAAATTGTTCTTCAATTCCCCAAGCACTGTGATCATGTTTGCCTTTTCCATCCAGCATGGCTTAGCACAACCTTGAGGTCCCAAGAGCTCCCTCTGTACTGTGTTACTGGAGAAACTGGGCATGGTTTTCTTGCAAACAGAGACCCCAAGGTTCCTTGGACTCTGCTGTCAGTGGAGCTGAATTTGTTCAAGGATTGATTAGCACAGCAATAATTCATGGAGATGCAGAGGAAATCCTCCAGCGCTGATTTTACAAACAATAAGGTTGATGATTCCGATAAATCAGCTTCATTCATGCTGTCTATAAATAAGTAATGTCCCAGACTCGGAAGAAGCTGGCTCATGTTGTAGTGTTGTGCTTGTTCTGAAAGCTTTGGGAATTTCCATTCCCTTTCATCCAATTCTGGACCAAATTCATTCTGTTTCATTTTCCTAATCAACCTCCACTGCTTTTGTGTTCCATGTCATGTATGCTGGCCAACGCTGAAGTCTGACTTCTCAATGCGTTCTGAAAGATTTAGAACATTTCATTTGAGCTGCTTGATTAAAAATGATTGGTGGACTGGTACATCTCCTCTGTTCGCTGTCTCTGAGTAGCAAATACCCAGCTGTGAAGAGCTTCCTCATTTTTCCTCTCAGGTTCCCAAAAAACCGCACAGCACAAGTTGTGAATCCTCCTCTAGGATGGCACTGTCCACATGACTCTATTGCTGCTGCAGAATGGGACAACAGAGCTGTCATTTGATGCCAGCCTCCTTCCCCAGTGAGGCTGCAGCACGAGTCAGGATTGGCATTTTCCCACTAATTCCAGTGGAATCTTCAAACTTGTATGGACAAGGACGAGGGGAGGCAGTGCCCCTTGCTATGTGGGAGAGATAAGAGCCCAAGATGAAGAGCAGTCCCTAGAGGCAGTGGGGAGATGTCTGGAAAGAAAACATGGAGAAGTGTTTAGGTATCGTTTCTCTGACCTGAAACGTTCTTTTGGAAAAGCTTGTCACTGCACAGACAACGCCAGATTTCCCAAAGCCTCTAATGCTGACTTCCAAAAAACCTTTAACGTTAAATTCCATGCTCTGGGAGCATTGCAGGAGCGTGGCTGTTCCCCTCCCCTTTTGGGAGATGCCTTCAGTGGGTGTTGGAGTTACAGTTTCCAGATTTTCCACTCAGCCACAGAGTTAAAAGAGAATGTAATAAAGAGGCCCGCAAATACAAAAGCCAAGAATGACTGGACTTTAGCCTTAAGAAAGGAATAAAGCACTGCAAGGCTCATTAAACAGTGAGGATAATCAACCAATGAGAGCTTTGGATGAGCCATTGGGGGGTGACAGGTAGGAATAGGAAAGTCGTGTTACCTCTGGCTAGATCATTAATGAAACCATTGCTAGACCACACTGTCTGGGCACAGCAACTACTCAACAAAAAATTTGGAAAACAGCCGCAAGAATGATACAAGAGCAAGAAAATATGCCTGGTAGGAAGACACTAGATAAGCTATTTAGAGCAGAATAAATGATGCTGTGAATCCTATCTGGCTTTAAAATCACTAAATGTCTGTGGCCTGAAGACAAAGCAGTGAATTCCTCACCACCTCATTAGACCAAGAGCTACGTGGAGGAAAATCAGCTGAATCCCAGCCCCGGAGGCCTCTCTGTGCTCCCACCACGGGGAACAGGCTGGAAATGTTTTTCAGATATTGTAAATATCAGATGGGCAGAAGTATTTGCTCAGCAGAACATAGATCTCATCCGTTGATGAGGTGACAGAAAATGGTGAGGTTTACTCAGAGCCCTTCTTTTGGAAAACACTGGCTCTCAGAGGTCTGTGTGTGACCAGTGGTAGATGATTACAAGAGCAATTAAAAGCATTTGGTAAAATTTACATATAAAGTGGGGTATTTAGGCCAATTACAGGGCAAAATAGCATGCTTTTGATTTTCTTTTCAGAAGAATGTAGCTAAGCTGCAGGGTAAGTTTGGGGTAGAACATTGCTTTGGCTGTAATCAAATCTTGTTTGTCCTGAAGGAGGGAGTGGGGAAACATTCCTGGAGCATCAGGTCACTCGAATTCCTGGAGATGACCCTCATGCATGGAAGTGAGGAAAGGCCCAGGCTTGAGTCCCAGGGCACCCTTGGTGAGCCAAGGGTCCTGTAACACCAGCTCTCACCTGCCCTGGGTGTGTTGGCCACACAATATTGCAGGATTGCCTTTCAGCCAAAGCAAAAGGGGGTATTTCCCACGAGCAGCACTGCAGAAGAGCCTTCTGGCTAAAATGGCAACCAGTCACAGAGCTCAGCTGAGTTGATTGTCGTGGACTGGCCTGGATGTCTGTCCTTAAGGTCTTTCTAACTCTTTTTTTTTGACTGTCTTCCTTTGATGGCTGCTGGACTGTGGCATGCCCAGGGCTTTGATCTGCAGTTTCCAGACCATTCCCAGCTTCAGCTGCAGCAGTGCAACATCTTCTGAAGGGTGGCCGACAGCAACTGAAATTAAGTTCCCCCGAGAGTGACCCAAACAAAACCAAAGCAGTGTGTGACACCTAATCCCTGACAGCTTTATATTTTCTTCACCTGGATCAGCCAAATAAAGATATTCTGCAGGAAAATATTCCCAAAAATAGGATTCAGAAATGCATGAGGCACTTAGATAGTACTATTAAAATGCACTGCCCACATTCAGTTTGTTTTCTGATGGAATATTCAAAGCTGCTATTTCTTAAATCCTGGGATATGTAGTTCCAGTTCAGTTACTTAGATGCCTGACCATTGTGGGAACCAAAGGGAATTAGAGATCTGAATATCTTTGATTTAAATGCCTTTGAGGTGTTTTTGAGTTTCAGTCCCTAGCTGGGACAGGGATCCTCAAATTCCGGCCACAGAGACCCTTATTTAGGAGCTATGAGATAAAAAAAAAAAGACAATTTATAAACCAGATTTTTGAATTCACTCTTCTTCAAACTCCTACCATAACACTCCTGTCCTGTCTGGGGTAAGCTCTGGAGAGCAGAAGACATCTGTAGAGTGGAGGGGAATTCCCAGTTCACTACAAGAGATTTCACAAAACTTCATTTAGGAAGGAAGGAAAAATGTTACCCAGTGAGCAAACATGCAGTCAGTACCCCCAGGGACATCAGCTGCTGGACAACAGACCACATTCACTTTATCAGTAACTTCACATCACAGAAATTACTCTGAAAGCTGCCTTAGAAGGAAATTACTCACCAAGATCTGTCCTTTTGCCCATCTTCTGATTTTATTTTCTTCCCCTGCTGAAAAAGAAACAGACTTGGGCATTTCTACTGCCAGCAGCAACCAGAATTGCAGCTGTTCTTATACTGGTGGCCCTCCCTGGGAGTGCTCAAGGCCAGGCTGGATGGGGCATTGAGCAGCCTGGTCCAGTGCCAGATATCCCTGCCCATGGCAGGGGGCTTGGAACTAGATTGTCTTTGTGGTCCTTTCCATCCCAACCGTTTTATCATTCTGTGATCAGTGTGTGTTAAGTAGCATGCACCAGGTACATACAATCACAGTGAAATGCAAATGCACAGATTAACACTCAGAGCCTGCTGGCTAGGGCAGAAGATGGCCCGTGTGAAAGTTTGAGGCTCGAAGCAGACTAATTTGCCCAAAAGCATGAGAAAGTCTTTCCACCCAGGCAGGTGCCACTGTCCCTGCTTGCTCACAGGCTCCTGGCATCCTTCTCTGAAGCAGCTGGACATTAATTTGTTGGCCGGAAGGCACTGGAATAAATAGATGACTTTCCCCATCTGATGCCACATTAGACACTGCTTAGCTGTTGTGCGTATTCTGGCTGCTGGTTTCACGGTCTTTGGGTTCTGCAAGCACTTCTTCACTGGCATGGAAAAATTCCCCCTGATGTTTAAATCCACTCTCCTGTGCCACAGCTAAGCGTGGCTGAGATATTGCATCCTGATTCGGTGTCAGACCGGAGATTTATGTGTTGCTTCCCTCCATTAATCAAACCTAAGATGTTCTGAGAGTGCAGTAGAAAATTTATGTCCCATTTCTGTCAGTGCAGGCCGTGAACATCGCTGCTGTCTGGCTGAAGGGCTCTTCCACGGGTGCAGTTCAGTCCCAAAAAGTCACTAAACAGCACAATGAGAGAGGAGTTTGGCAAAGATTGGCCACTGACAGGTGGATCTGGGGCGATCTGGGCGTTGAGAGCATAAATGAAAATTGTCACATTGTGCCCACAAACACAAACTAAGCACCAGTTTAAAAACACAGCTCCCAGTTCAGACCAGTTTGTGGTCCACACACCAGGTCTGTCCCACATAATATCCATCTACACCTTGCCCCTCTGCTGTGGTGTTCAAGCTCTGTGTTGAGGTCCATTAGCAGAGCCCTCAGACACACAGACCTGCAACAAAGCCTTGGAAGAGACCCAGAACAGTTATTCAAACTCCAGTAAGCAATACCCAGCTAATTTATGAGCTAGCCATCATTTTAAAGCAGTGATTTACACATTCTGCACTTCGTTAAAACCACCTGTTGAAGGGAGGGGAACATCTGCCCTGCTGCATCATCTGGTGCAACCCGGACTGGAGAGAAAAAAGGGCCAGGACTGTGCAAATATTCTGCCTCATTTTACTGCAGTCCCCACTGCACTCAGTGTTAAAGGCCAGGTCGCTTCTGTGCTTAACCAATATATCAATACAGTCAGTAAATGACAAGGAGGGTTCATATTTGTCTTGTTACTCCAAGACTGCTCGTAAAGCTGAATTCACAGCCCCATAAAGGAGCCTGCATTACCCCAGTGGCTGGGAAGGAATTCCGCATTGGCTTCCCATGGGCCTGTCCACTGAGAGAGCAGGAACAGATAATAACAGGGTAAGTAAGAGTAAGCTGGAATAAAGCCAAAAGTAAGGCCTACAAATCTAGCAGGGCAATCCCAGCTCGTAAATACGACCCACCAAGTGGATACTCTGAACAGCCTTTTGCCTGACAGAGGCAGACTGATAAACTCTTGGAATAAAAACACCATGAGGTTTTCACTTGCAAAAGCCATTTATTTTCACGTCTTGTTTGCCTGCTTGAAAGTGAGGTGGAAATTTTAGCCCCAATACATTAATTTAGGCATCACTGTTTCAAGAGCCAGGGATCACTTGATTTGCCAGAGTGATCCATTTGGTCCCCACTGCATTCAGAGCCAGGAATCCAAAGACAACTCTGCCCATTGCTGAGGTTTAGCCAACAAGGGAGTTTTGCTGGGGTGGTAGCTGCAAATTCAGAGAGGTGATGTGGGCAGGAAGAAGATCTTGTGGTGGTGAGACAGGTTGGAACAATTGATAAAGAAAAAAGAAAAGATAAAGGTTGGTGAGCAAAAGAAAAAGTGGGGTGGGGGGGGAAGGGAAAAAAAAAGTAAAAAGGAGAAAAAGAAAGAGAGAAAGAGAGATAAAGAAAAAGAGAAAAAGTAAAAATATAGGACTGGTGCCATGCAGAAATTCACAGCAGGACCCAAAAGGGGCAAGACGCTATAAGGAGAATTAAAATGTGATATGCGAGCTGGGTAGATTCAGGATGTACTTTTCCAAAAGCCCTTGCAATTCTTATCCCTTGAGTGGGGGAAGAGTAATGGTAGGACATCACCAATCTCTTTATTCCCCCTCAGCATTTCCCAGAGGTGACCAAGAGCCAAACTGAACTGCACAAACCATCACTCACTGCTCAGTGTGTGGCTCCACAGACCTGCTGCAAAACATCCACCGTGACTCCGTGGACCACAAAGCACAGATAAGAATTTAGCAGTCACATCCTTCTGGCCCAGCGTAGCACACTCGAGGTGGACTGATCCTCCATCCAAACAGCTTATCTCCAAACCATATTAATTACTGGAACACGGCAGCAATCAGTATCTGCACCAGGGCTTTTTGCCAGCGCAGCTCTCTCAGTCAGAAGCCACCAAGAAAGAGATGGGCCAGCAAAGCTTCACGGCAGAGTAAATTTCAGGGCAGCTTTTAAGTTTTTAAAGCACCGAAGGCCTGAGCTGATCTTTGCAAGCAGGACCCAGCCCAGTTTGCCTGCGCTCAGGGTGAGCCAGCAGGAGAGGCAGAGCTGCATAACTCTGGCAGCACTGATGTATGGCACATGTCTCTTCACAACCATCAGAAATATCAGCTGACCTGCACCTCCACGTGCCTCACTCAGCTGCCCTAAGAGCATCCTGCTTTGGAGGAGGCTCCGTGCAAATTCCACCAAGGACTGACAGTGCAACTGCTGTTCACAGTCACAGAAACCACGTGTCTTGCTGAACACCACCTCAGCCAGCTGTGCATTGCAGCTGGAAAATTGCCTTCAGCTGAAGGGTACATCTTCCCACAGCTGGTCCTTGAGCAGAGTGAAATCTGCAGAGCAGGTCTGGCTCCTGCATTTCTTGGCACGAGGGCGGATTGGAGGCTTGCCAAAGTTGCAACTAGGGGAAAAAAGCGATTTCCCACTGCCTCCGGTGAGCTGTGCTGACCACCTGTGACCCCCACTGCTTCTGAGAAGGCAGCTAAGAAAAGCAGGAGTGCTGCCAGTAACTTACACAGTTCATACCTCTGCTGGGACATTCTGGGACTCCCTACACCACAAGGAGTTGAAAACCACGGTGCCAGGGAGGATTATTTGAAATTATTTTATACAAGTCAGGGTGAAGGAAGGGGTGGGGCATCTCGACTGTCTGCTGTCTGTGTTGGTGCCCATCTCCCCACTTTTGTACTTCTTCCCCAGGCTCTTCCACCCTTGGGCATCCATGCCCAAAGTCCATGAGTTCCCCTGGGAGCTGCACAGTGCAGGAGCTACCTCTGAGATGAGGAGAGGGAGCTCTCTCCCCTTCCCCACCTCCTCTTCCTGGGCACATCACAAGGCAGCCCCAGCAGTGGGTGAGTGCAGCCCATCCTGCTCCCATCAGCAAGTCTGGTCCTCAGTGAGCCTTTGTACTTCCAGGATATCAGGTTTGCTCTGTTTATGTGCCGACAACATTACTGTGTCTCTTTGCAAGCAAATAAAGCTGCTGAATAATCAGCCTGTCCAGTCACACTGGCAGAGGCTTTCAGTCTAAGAGATTTCAAACAGGACATTGTTCCCCAGTGCAGGAACTATTAAATTCCATAAATTTGTAGCTGCTTTTCTAGTACAAAAGTTTTATCACAAAAAAAGAAGAAAAAAACATCAGCAAAACCCTGCAGGATGTTTTCAAGTCTCCTCTTTGTCCAAAGTAACTATTGCTCAGTCCCAGCCCTCATTAATTGCAAATTGTGATCACCTGAGGGGCACCAGTCTGAGCCTCTTCCCCCATTCCTGGCAAAGCTTTATGTTCATTCCTATGTTCAGCCATTTGCCCTCATGTTTAAAAAAATTTGTACTCCGTATGCTGCAACAATATCATTATTTTAAGCAACCTTCCTGACAAATGTTTGAAGGCTTCCTGTTGACTAATGGGTGGAAATGGACTGCCCCCCTTTCCAGTTGAGTAGTAATGATTTAAGCAGATTAACTGGTTAACTAAACGTCATTAACCCAGATCATGTCCTTTACACAAAATAATACTAGTTACAGGAATCAGCTAATAATGGGGTTCATCCAAAGGCAAGGAGAAAACATTTTTGTCAATGTCAGAATTTGTCAACAGGCTGAAAATGAAGTTCACAGTGAATTCTGCTGAAGGAGTAAATATGCTGGGTGTGATCAACAAACTAAGCCATGCTTTCCTTCATTTGCAACAGAATCTGGTCAACTTCCCTGAAAATATTCATGTTCCTATTCCTTCCTGTTCTTCAAAGCATCCATCACAGAGCCCCAGGTACTAAGCACTGCCTCTTCACCTGTGATGGCACAGGGCAGGACAGCTGCACCTCCACTGACACCCACCAAACACCAGCCACTGCTGAATACCTCATCATTTCACAGCCTGGGAGAAAGAAGATAATAAAAAAACCCTCCCAATGATCCATGACAAATCCACCCCAATGCCCGTGGTGGGGAGGCAGGAATCCTGTGCTTTCAAGTCAGAATGTTCAGCTGGTGGCTGCAGAGACAGGCAAACGTTCCCCTGTCTCTGGGTTCCTGATGCCAGCAGCGTGTGCAGCTCATCGCCCTTGGCTGTCTGTACAGAAATAAGATCTTGGCATAAAGGATTTGCTTTTGTTGTGGCTTGGGTTGCCTTCAGTTTGTGTTGAATAGACGTGCTTGGTTCAAGATGCCCCGTGGAGGACACGTGCTGGTGTGTCTATTGGCATTCTAGGATTAAAACAGATCAAAATGAGGCCACTGGCTTGTGCATAAACAACATTTCCTTTTTCTCTCTTCCAGTAACGGTGACTGTGGGAGGACAACAACACTTGCTGGGGCTTTATGATACAGCAGGGCAGGTAAAGGACTGCAAAACATTTATCATTTTCTTTTCCCATGGCTTGTTTGTTACTATCATACACTGGGGTTTGTTGTTCATAATGTTTGTGGAGTTTGTTGGGGTTTTTTTATGAATTCTAACAATCAGTTTTGAACTGTAATGGTTGGACTGCTGACCTTCTCCCTTTCATTTTCACTCTCTTTCAGCAGTAAAACACACACAAATACACGCATCCCTAAGAGTGTGTTTTGCCTAATCAAAAAAAAAAAGCCTGATGAGGCTGTGCAACCTCCCCTATATCCACCTCCTATTGCAAATGCAATGTTTTGTGTAGCCAGTGTTTTCTTACCTTTACCACATGGTGGCATTGAAGATACAGAGAAGAATTCCCATTTTTGAGATCAGAAAACTGGTATAATTCAGCACCAGCCTATCAGTCACCGGCTGTTGACTTTTTACGTGGTGACCCAGCCAGATTTGTATCCATCCCAACATGCTTCTCCCAGGACAAGGCTGTCCATTACAAGAGAGTCTGTATCCCATGCTTACTTACACATATAATTCTTTTGCTGTTTCCACTGTCCACACTCTGATACGGTGTGATTGCACTCAAAGCTTGCACTCAAAGAATAATTTCACCCCCTGGAGAGGAGAAGAAATTATTTCTCACTGCTTTGCTCTGCTAGCAGAATGGCAGAAGAAAGTACAGGGAGCAACATATATTTTGTGGTGAAATTTCCCTCTCCTGACTCCAAATGCCAGTGAGCGACAAAATAAAGAAAGGGATATAGTCTGCACAGAAACCTTGCAAAAAATCGTCTGCTGAGAGTGGAGGGAGCAGGTTCCAGATTCCTCACAGCCTGGGAATGTCATAACCCACATCCACCAGCTCCTCCAGTCGGAGCTGACACCAGAGCCAGCAGGAGAGAAAGCAGATTTGGGAACTTGCTTCACTCTCTCTGGGTTCCAGCAGCCGTGGATGCAGGGCTTTGCTTCCAGCAGGAGCTCTTCTTGGCTGTACCAGTTTTGGCCACGGCTGACTGCTCTAAAAGGCACAAACAGTGCAGAAGGAGACCCTCCTGTCTGCAAAAGGCCACTTCTTGCAGAATATACTTTGCAGCACTATGCAGAGAGATCAAAAACCCACACCAGAACAGACTGTCACTTCCAGAAACACCTGCACTCAGCAGAACTGGGGCTTTGATGCTTTGTGTTTCACTTTCTTTAATTTTATTCTCATCGTGTTTCTGTAGGCAGCAGCAGCCGTGGCTGGTTTGGTGGCCCTTACACACCACACATCCTTCCTATCCACGTGGTGCAAAGAAATGATCCAAAAGCCAATCTCAGAATATGACCCAGGTCCTTGCCCCATGTCCAAAGCCTGTTCAATCTTTTATTCTGTGCTCACGAACACAGAGCTCAGAGCCTGTGTCACGATCCCACAGCCCTGCAAGCCTTTGCAAGCCAGACTGGAGTTATATTCAGTTCCCAGTCAGTTTTCACCCAGTGCCTTAATATTCCTACTTGTTTTGTAGGGCTGACAGTTCCACCTGCCATCCATTTCCGCAGCAACACCTCCTCTCATTTGTCCTCCCGAGCCAGAAGGAGCACTCAGCTGTCTCTCTGACAAGCCTCACCCCTCCATCCCTTCCTCCACATCATTTTACCATCCCCTGCTCCAAACTAGACAGTTCACCAGCTGTCTCCAAAGCCTTTCTCTAACTCACCAGGCTCATGCCCCTTCCAGACCCTGGTCCAGAGGACGTGGCCATCCAGCCAGAGCTCAGGGCGTGAATCAGCCCTTGATGACTAGGTTGTCTCCGTGGAGGCTGGAGGGATGATGCTTCCCACATGCTCCAGTTATAACAACAGATCATCTGGGTTGTTTCCTCCCTCCTCCTCCTTGTGCTGTGTGGCTTTCCAAAGGCATCGGTGTGAAGTCATAGCCAGAAATAGCCCTTGACACTGCGATGCTATAAAACATATGCTAATGAAATAACAATTGGAAAATGTACTCCTGCAGCAGGACCCTCTGTCAGCCTGAAGGCAGAGCTGGCAGAGACCCCAGATTTGAGGTATCTGGCTTTCTGTATCCCTGGCAAAAACAGTCCTAGGAGGAAAAAACTGTGGTCTTTTTGCTGGGCTGGACTCAGGTGCAAAATGCTTTAGCAGAGTGTACAACACATCACCACAACAAAAACATAAAAACAAAAAAGAAAGCCAGTTTTCCTGCATTTTTGGGGCCCAAACACTGCTGAGCTGATGGCAGAGATAGAGAGGAAGGAGCAGCACCAGCTGATCTCGGCCCTGGCAAGTCACAGGCAGATAACACAGCAAGGCCAGGTCTGGCACTGGCGTTTCCATGCCAAACCAGTGGCCAGGCAATGCTAACTGGGAAGCCTCATGCTCCCTAAGTAGCAGGCAGCACAATGCAAGCACAAGCTGGGAAAATAAATTATTGATCAGCCACAGCCCAAATCCACAAGGACTCATGTCCCTTCCCAGACACGACTGTCACTTGCTGCAGCACCTCTGGATATGCTCCATATCCATGCAAATGTTCAGTCCCCTTTTTATATTATTAGCTTGACTTCAGCCATCTCTGAATGAGAAATGACCCTGTAGGGCTGTCTTTCCTAAGGGTCCATTGCAAGGTTTAAAGCATTCTCCTGGAGAGCAGGTACAGAGAAGGGGTCCTTGTCTGATGAGGTTTTGTACATGTACAGGAACCCAGAACGACTCCTATCCATGATATTTGTGTTTTAACCTGTCCGTGAAAAATCCCATGTGCCCTGGTGGGAGGTGAGACCTCTGCTATGAGATGCGTGGCTGTCCCTGCTTACAACTTATATAATGTTCTGTGCTAATTGCTCAAACCAGGAATGGTCTCCCCGAAAAAGCATTTTCTAGAGACAAGGAAAATAAAGTTAAATGCGTGCTCCTGTAGCTGCCACAGCCAGGCAGAGCGCTCATGGCTTCAATATGTAGTTTTAATGGTACAGTAAGTCCCAGCCCCTCTAAATATGCACGTCTGGAATATTGAAACTGGCTATATTTAGCCAATTTCTTCCCAAAACTGCTAGATGAGGATTCCTTGAGGCTTGCTGCCACCGCGTGGCTGCTTCGGGAGCCTGACCGGCAGCAGCTAAACCAAAAACACAGAAAGGATCTTTGCCAGGGGCCCGGTATCAGCCCGTGGTGGCTGTGCTACAAACAACGTTGATCTCAGGTTTGATGCTCTGGGTTAAAACAATGTCCCATAATCAGGCCAGGCTTTCCTAACCCACAACATCCACATAAAACTGTCTCTACAATTCACTTTCTCCTCTGATCCCATCACCTTGGCATCCACTTTGTTTCTATTAACCTCTGCTGGGAGCTGGCTGACATCTCCAGAGCCTTGGATAAATCTCCTGTCACCGACTTTGCTTCTTCATGAACTGCATCACGGGTGTACCCACAAACATTTCTGACGGCTTTTTCCCTGCTTCCTTAAATGTAGAGAATCCACTTTCTTGGGAGGTGATATATCCAAACATCTCCACTTATAAATCCTTCAGATCCACACTTTCTACACCACTGGAAAGACATAATTATGTCAGTTGAAAAATACTCTGGTTTTACCCCAAACACTGTGGCTGTGAGGGCTGGAGGTAGTAAATGAGAATTTACTCTTCCTGTCAAAGTGGGTTTGGGACAATAAACATCCAGTTAGACAAAACAAAACATTTTGTTTGTGTTTCAGAATGCTTTTTTTAACTTCTCTTTCATGAGACAGAGCTAAATTTGGGCTCATGCTTCCTTTCAGAATAAATAATTAAAGTTTGGGGGATTTTTTTAGAAAGAGTTGGTACAAACAGTTTTTGAGTAATTCATTAGTATATTTTGGAAGCTAGTGTTGATGCAGAAGTAGTCTGGGTCAATTTATTACTGTATAGTCAGTGAAAAAGAGACTTCAGAAAGGTGATTTACCAGTCTCAATTCCCAATTAAGCCCCCTCATTTGTTGACCTAACCAAAGCAAGGCAGAAGTAAGGCTGAACTAAAAGACCTTCTAGTCTGACACACACTGATACAGTCCAGCATCACTTTCTCCTGCAGGACAGGCAGCAGCTTGCATTGCTCCTGCCCCTAGTGTGGGCTTTCCCTGCCTAAAATAAATGTCTGAGAAACAGCACCCAGGTGTCTTTTTTCCCCCTTTTATTAGCCTTATTTCCTTTTATTAACTAGTCTGTATCTGCAAAGCAAATCCACACCAGTTGAATTTTCACACAGTTATGACCAGAAGCAACCAGACTGCAGGGATTTGAGACTTGTCCAGAATGCAGAAACTATAAACTCCAGATCTACATCTCAGTCAGGCTTGACAGCAGCATGTATTATTGTTTCCCACACTCCAGCTTTGTGTTCTGTTCCCCTTTTTTAATTCTGGACTCCCCCAAAAAACCTTTGGAACAGATGTAAGCCCTCTGAAAAGCATCTGTTTCTTTGCACTGAAGTTTTCTAACATGTTTCATTGAACAGTACCCACCAGACACAGCTACAAATGCTCCCACTGTCACAAAGAGCCAGGCTATCCCTTTCACATGGCTTGCAAAACCTCTGCTCTCTCTCAGCTTCTCAAGCCTGAGAACAGACCTAAATTCTTCCTTGAAATTCAACTATCAAAGCCAGCTCATGACATATCACAGCTGTGATTCGAGTGTTTGAAAACTCAACCTCTTCACCACTAGCCCGAGGAGAAAACATCTCTCCTTCTGCTGCCCAGGGCCTGTGGAAACACTGAATTACCCACAGTGATGTGCCCAGGCACTGCAGGCTGGGTTTGATCTGCTTTCTGCTCTCAGGATGAGTGTCTTCTGCACATGGCTGTGCACCATGCAGGACCGGGCAGCATCACCTCTGCACCAACATCTCCACAGATAACACACACACAAGTGAAACGTGTCCACACAATCACAGGATGATTGAGGTGGAAGGGATCTTCAGAATTATCTAATTACACACACCCATCCCCCTCCAGGGATAGGGACACCTTTCACTACACCGGGTTGCTCACAGCCACGTCCAATGTGGCCTTGAACACTTCCAGAGATGGGGCATCTTTCAGCTCTTTTGGGTAAAGGTACTGACAAATCAGCCCCCTTGGCCTGTGAGGGGTGGTTTCCCCCCTCTCCAGCAGCCCCTGGAGTTCAGAAGTGTGAATGAATATGGAGAGTGCTGGCTGCTCCATCAAACCCAGCGTGATGCCCTCACTTGCCGTCGTCCCCTCCATGTGACGCTCTTGCTGTTGTCCCCTGGCAGGAGGACTACAACCAGCTGAGACCCCTGTCCTACCCCAACACAGACGTGTTCCTGATCTGCTTCTCGGTGGTGAATCCTGCCTCCTACCACAACGTGCAGGAGGAGTGGGTGCCCGAGCTGAAAGTCTGCATGCCCAACGTGCCTTACGTCCTCATAGGAACGCAGGTAAAGCATCTGGAAAGGTTTGTTATTTAACTCACGGGAATTTCAGCCAGATTTTCCCATTAGGGGAAAACTCAGGGACTGGGAATGGAAACCGACGTGCAGGTGTCCAGACTGGCAAAGCTCATCTCATCTTTTTATTTCAGTGTATATTAATGCAGCAACAAGGCCTAAATACCTGCAGGGAGAAAAGTTTTCTTACAGGTCTCTAATGAGGAGGAAAAAAAACAAACATCAAAGTTTGTGGCTAGAAGCTGAAGCTAAACTTCAAACTAAATTTTAAGAATGGGAATAATTAGCCAAATGACATGGGAAGGAAGTAGCCTCCCTTCATGCTTTTACATCAACATTACAGCTGGTGACTCACCATCCTGCTTGTGTTGCAGTGATTGTTAGATTGAATGATTAAACCCCTTTATTTTGGCCTTAAAATCTATGAATCTGTCAATCAAATAAAAATGCCTTAAATATGGGTTTGCTACCAAGACACAGAGCGGATAAAGACTGTGAGGGTAGGGATACAACCACATGGAAAATGTCAGAACATTGGACGGTAACCTAAGTCAAATTAGAGAAACAGATGAAATTCTGGTCAAAACCAAAATCTTCATGCCATAGCAAAGGCAAACCATTCAACACTGGCTTTGTTTTCTACACTGGAATAGTCTAAAACACCCTTTTAAAAATAAAAGCATTATCCTTTGGATCACACAGTCTGAAAACGGATGGGTTGGAAATGCCAGAATACCTTACTCTGATGTTTTCCGTGGAAATAAAGGATTTTGTATCAAGTCAGTCAGACTGGGCTGTGTCTGTCTGGCCTGTCAGGGTGGGGTTTGGGTGATGCAGTGCCAGGTTGCAGCAGCTTCCCCTACCAATGGAGCTCTTTACTGCACCACCCCCATCTGAGCTGTGGCTCAATAACCTGCAAAGGGGAACTAATTCATGGTAAACTGAAAAAAAAATTAAAGATTAAAAGGTAAGTAAATGTGCAATACATTTCTAAAGTATCACCTGAGTTGAGGAGGACAGATGCCCTGGCGTGGGTCTGTAAAACCATGAATATCTGCCTCAAGAATTACAGCACAGAGTTTGTGTATTTTCTACTAGATTGATCTCCGGGATGATCCCAAAACTTTGGCGCGGCTGCTTTACATGAAGGAGAAACCACTCACCTACGAGCACGGAGTGAAGCTGGCAAAGGAGGTAACAGCTGCTTCTGAGGTCCCATCAAGCTGATTGATCATAGCTTTCCACTGGGTTTCTTCCACTCAAGGCTATTACAGGGCAGAGATTGGTCCCAGACAGAGATTAAAGCCTCTGTTCAAACAGGCTGGACCCAGGCACACGTTGTGACCCCTGAGCCTGCACTTCTGCTGCAATACCCAGCTGAACCACAGAAACATAGAATATCCTGACTGGGAAGGGACCCAAAAGGGTCAACGAGTCCAAACCCTGATCATGCACAAGACAACCCCAAAAATCACACCACGTGTCAGAGAGATTTGTCCAAACACTTCTGATCTCTGGCAGGTGCCGTGACCAAGCTCTGAGAAAAGCATTGAGGAACACAGGGCAGCAGGTGGCAAATGGGCATCAAAACAGATTTTACTGCCTATTTCACCTAACTCAGGTGTTTCTTGCTCAGGGTTTTGCCAGGAGATGCCTGTGGCAAACCCCTCTCTGCAGTCAAGCCACCCCTGCCAAACTCCTCCCTATCCCTCACAAAAGCCCAGACAGCTGGATTCCCACTTATCCATTGCACTTCAGGCAGCAGGAAAGGTGCTCCCAAAGTTTCTGTGGAATTGTACATTTCTCCTGGGAAGGTAGGGGGTTAGAAGCTCTCCCCAAGCCCTGGCATGCAGGATTCTGGACCCTGGCCTTGTCTCCTTATATGCTGCAGGTGCTATTACTGTCCCTGGCCCTCAAAATGAGAGCACCCATTAGCAGAACCAGCTGAATAAGCCACAAGGTAGCTGAATAAGCCACAAGGCAGCTGAACAAGCTGAGGCTGCTTTCCCAAGCCTCTATGTGTGTTTGTGTCATTCCAGCACACCCAGGAGGCTCCCATCTCAAAATGATGCTTCCCCATCCCCAGGAACCAGCTGGAAGCCCTGCCCGGGTAGCAGCTCCCTGGCACTGGAGGAGGCAGGACACAAGAGTGACAGCTCAGGGGAGATGAGCCAAGTGTATGCAGGGCTTCAGCTACAACCCAGCATCTCCTCGAAAGCCTCCCCAGCTGCTCAGGCAGGAGGCCAAGTTCCTGGTGCAGCACTCAAACACGGGTGCAGCCCCCCTCTCTCTGGAGGGTTGTGCAGGGAATTCCTGCTGCCCACTAACCCCCATGTGGTGAGATACACGTGTTGATGCTGATTCCTGCTCTCTTGCTCAGGATGACAACCTGAGCTTGTCCCTTCATCCCACAGGCAGCCAGATACAAAACAGAAATGGTCTGACCCCTTTCTAAATGTAGAAGGATGCTGGGACAGGATCACTCTGTCTCTCCCATCAGTGGGTACTCAGAATTTGACTCTTCTCTTTCAGATCGGAGCCCAGTGCTATCTGGAGTGCTCAGCACTCACGCAGAAAGGCCTTAAGACTGTCTTTGATGAGGCAATCATGACCATTTTCCACCCCAAGAAGAAGAAGAAGCGCTGTGCGAAGTGCCACAGATGCTGCACGCTCGTGTGACGTCCCCTGGGAGGCAGAGCCAGCTGAGTTCAGTGCAACCAAGCAGGTTAGAAAGGCAACGAAGGTCACATGCAACTGAAACGGGGAACGTGACCAGAAAAGGGTCCTTCTTACTCAAATATAGGAGCTCTCCGTTCTGTGAAACCTCCAAGCTGTATCACCCTTGGCCAACTCCTGTCTCTGTGCTTTCCTAACCCTCCAGAGCTGTTTTGCAGCCTGTTCCCACTGCTGCAGACTGCACCAGCAGAAACCAGGATGCCTGCTTGGCTCCCCACCTTAGGAATAAGGTAAAGGTGGCATGTGACAAAACAAAGAGCTAAAGATGGCAAAAAAAACAGGAGAAACTCCGTTTGTGGCCTTAAGTAAGAATTGATCAAAAGTAGGAATTCACAGTCCTTAGGAATTGAATCTGAATTGACTGAAAGCACATGGAGATCTGTAGAAATCTAATATGTAAGATATACACTATAGGTAGGATGTATTTTTAAATTGCTTTTCTTTTTTAAGACTTGCTAGTTCAGGAGATACTTTAGTTTGTTCAAACCACATGGAAGCAAAGGTGGAGTGATTCCAGTTTGTTTTCACTTAATGGTGAAACTTCACAGTGTCAGGATGTTACTGCACCCAAGCTACCAAAATGGATCAACATTTACCTCCAGACTTAAGGAATGTTCTTACAACAACAAAAAAAAATGCAAATAACTGTATTTTTACAGAGGAATGTTCAGGCTGAGCCATGTTTCCGTAAGCTGGGAAAGAAAGTACAGAGTTGTAGCATTAATGTACTGAAACAAAGAAATTCTGCCACCAAAGAATATTGCCCTAGACATGGAATAGCAGCATGGAACAATCTCTCTTCCAACTGAGAACAAGAACGAGACACATTGCCATGGCAACTGAGAATTTACCTTATAGATCAGCTGGATTTCTACATCTCACCCAACAGCCAAGAATAGAAAAGAAAAAAAAATAAATAAAGCCAAAGGTCATACTGACTTTAAGTGCTTTGAGGTGATCCAATTGCCTTAAAATTATCCTTTTTTTATGAAGTATCTCTGTAAAAAACCTCATCGAAGTGGAGTTCTGAACTTGTTGACTCATTGTGGCCTCCCTCCTCCCATTCATTGCTTCTCTCTGCTCCCAGTTTTCCATCTCCACGGAGAGTGCTGTTTCAGGTGCGGCGTGGCTGCAGCCCTCAGGAGTGGACTTCCCCACGAGTGGCAGATGATGGGCTGCAGCCAACAGCATGGAGGTGGGAAGTCCAGCCCACAGGGGAAGGGAAGCTCCTGTGACCTCCCCTTGCTGCTGGAGAAATTGTGCCTTTTCACTAAAGCCTCTCCGGGGACCCTGCAGTTTTGCACATCACAGCAACACAGGCGCCCAGAGGTGAGCTCCAAGGGCATCTTGCTACTTGCAGCTGCCTTTGGGTGCCCTGGCAGTGCCACGAGACTGTCTTGTCGCGGGTTTCATTCCCCGAGCAGGAAATCACACCACCAGCACGCACAGGTTTGAAGATGTAACCCCTTGCAAAAGCCGTGTGGGTGTCCAGCGTGTCCAGAGGTGCCAGGAGGGAGCGAGTGGCAGCAGTGCATCCTCCCAGCCCGGGGGCACGGGCCCTGCTCCTCTCTGTGCCCCATTCCACGGGACTGGCAGCCCTGTCCTCTTGGGAAGCACCGTGTCCTGACTGAGAGCACACCTGTCACCGGACAGAGCAGGGAACTGCAGAGCTGGTGCTGCCCAGAGCGATGGGGGACAGCAGCAGGACCCTGGGAGCAGCACCCTCGGCACATGGAAGGGACCAGGCTTGGTGCTGTGCCCAGCCCTGCATCAGGACCAGGCTTACGGGTCTGGGCTCCTCCTTCAGCACAAGTGCAATTTCGTACAATTGGAGAATGGTTTGAGTTGGAAAGGACCTCAAAGATCATCTCATTCCAACCCCCAGTTTACCACAGACACCTGCAGAAACCAGCTCTGACCCCCCAAAACTTTTCCAGGTAGAAATCCACAGTTCTTTCTGACAAAAGCCATCAGACTCAAAGCAAATGCTTTGCTGCTGTTACCCAGTGGCTTCCACTCACCATCCCTTTCCCCCTGCACACAGACACAGATGAAAACACTGTTGTGCTAAACTTAAGACAGACAAAAGAAAGTTCTCCTCACTGCTGGCAATTTTTCATGCCTATTTTCTGTTTGGTTCTATTATGTCCCAGGCATTTACTTCAGATGGCCTGGCTGCTAAAGCCCAGCTCGGAGTGAGGTGCAGGGGTCCATTCCATGCCTCAGAGCTTGTGTCCATCCCCAGGCAGAGCAGTGAGTGCTCCCCTCAACAGGACACTGCCTATCAGCTGAACTATAACATGTAAAAAGATATTAAAGGAGTATGAGGACAACTAGGCATGGATTAAATAAATTAATATTTAGGCTTACAGCATGACTAGCAGTCCACCGAAACAAACAAATTAAAAAGCCTTTAACAGATTTCAGGGAAATGATATTTTCACTGCACTGACTTTTACTTCAGTGGAAATTAATTAGGATGATTGTTTTAGCTCATGTAGGTTGCAGGAGAGTGATGTATGGGTCTCTGGTGGAAGTGGGTGAAGTCTGGTTTAGCTGAAGCACAATGCAAATGCTCAGGTAGGAACTGCCTGGTGTTCTTAGAGCTTCAAAAAATGCAGAAATAGAGGAAATAGAAAATTCAGAGTGACAGCTGAGCTCATCCTAACATAATGAGCACACTGGAAAAGTGAAATGGAGCACCCTGGCCTGCATCAGGGAAAGCCACAAATAATCAAATTGGGTTTTTGTGTGCCACTGAGTATCAGGGCTGGTTGTTAATCTTAATGGAATGGCATAGGATCGGCAGTAAAATCAAAAATCAAGTAGGAAGTTGTAGCATTAATGTAACTGCAGTGGTTTGAGGGAAATTAACTACATATGGTGATGGAGAAGCTAAAATGCTGCTGTCCTAATGTGTTAAACTGCAGCACCCTGAACAAATTCTTGCATAGACGAAGCAGATAGAAAAGTGTTAATATGCATACAAAAAATGTTAAGGTTAAGTAGGGGTTTGTTTGCACTTACAAAAGGGAGCACATTGAGCTTGTGAGGCAGTAAAATTTCAAGTTTTTCAAACTGATTTTGACCAAAATTTGAATTCTGGGAGCTGCAAGAGAGGGAGAGTGGTCACAATCCACCGAGAAATGGCCTCTGCACTCCATTTATTTTAATTTTTCTTCCAGCAATTTGTTTTTTTTTGAAGCCATGTTTAATGCAGGTCCCATAAACGTTATTCCTGTGTTAGGTTACGTACACACACCTGTCCATGAAATGTGGCACTTACTCAAGGATCTGCCCTGTTACACTATTATTTTGGGGAGGCAGGGACAGCACAGGCCAGCAGGCTACAGAAAGGGATTGTGGGCAGATGTAAGGAGAGTCATTGACTATCTGACAAGTCATACCTAATGCCTTTTTTAAAAGCAACAGATGGTGTGTGAACAGGCAGTAAAGCTTATTTTCAGAAAAACCACAACACCAGACATAGTGCAAGTGCAGGCATAAGGCCACAGATATAAACTTCAAGTTATTTTCAAGAACCATTAGTAATAAGGAAAGAAAATCGATAAAGGACTGCCAGGTGAAAGGAGATGGGTTTACTCACTGTGAGATGAGCTAGAAATCAGATCCCAATTTCACCTTAAAAGGAACACTGTTGAGGAGAGCCATAAAGGTTAGAAACCATCCCTGGAACTTATTTGACAACGTCCCTTTAATGCAGCTGATGTCAAAGCCTCTCCTGACAGACCTGCCATTGCTAATAGTCTGCTGTCATTTCAAAAGCACTCACAACTTACAGGAAACTTGCTGGATCCTGCAAAACCCATTTGCTTTGGCCTCTTCTGAAACCTTCATGTTCTGCCAGGAGTTCTTAACCTGAAGCTGCGGTTTCAAACAGAGTTCCCAAAGTATTTTCATGCAAACTCCTGCCAGGAGATATTAGAGGTATTTGACAGAGATCTCAAGTTATTAGAGGGTTTTTATCACCTTAAAACCACCTACAGATGCCTCTGCCCTTCAGAGCCCTGAGAAAACACCAGGGCAGTGGCACTGGGACAGTCCTGCCACTTCCAGCATGACTTGAAGGAGGTCCCACAAAGACTCCCACAGTTTGTCCTGTGCCTCCCAGAGCTCTGAAAAGCTGGGGAGAAGGCAGAAACAAGGCTCTAACCTCACTCAGGTCCATCCTCATCTGTTCAACTGGATACATGCCCTGTGTAGGCACAGAATTCACCTCAAATCCAGTATGACAATCAAAACAATCATATCAGCAGCTGACATAGATATTTCTCACCTTTTTTCTCTTTCAAAGCACTGCATCCATTCAAAATAGACACAGAATTAAATATAGCACTCCACCTTAATATGAAATAAAGTTATTCCAAATGCTTCTATTAAAGGGACAGGTTTTGGCAGTCTTCCTCATACTGAAGAGAATCTCACTTCACAAGGAACTGTCTCCAACTTGCTCATGTCTCACTCCATCCCACTGGCACTGCTCAGGTCGTGAGGGAGGCTGAGTATGGCTATTGGTGATCTGTCCTTGCAGTTTAATTACAAGAAAACCTCTTCCAGCTGCTCCAGTGTTGGTGGCCTGTGTTCTTTTGAATACCTTCAGGAATGGTGACTCAATCACTTCCCTGGGCAGCCTATCTCTCCCTTCAATTCATGTATTAAAGATGCCCATCTGCTTTTATACCCTGCTTAGAGCCCATGACCTTTTCCTGTACCTTTTTTCCCCAAGTGGCACAGCAAATACCTCTTGACTCACCATACGGAAACCTCATCTGGCATAAAAATAATTTGCAGTGGCATCAATCTGTCTCAGGCCAGGATTGTTTAAAAGCACATTTGTCTTCTCCAACAAAGCAATCCATATGCTCACGTTGGCCCAGGGACCGTTTGTTAAACAAAGAGGTAGAATGCAGGAATCTGGCTGCACATGCCTTTCTCCATGTATTTTGTTTTTCCCTGAGGAAGATCTGCGATGTGTTTTATCCTACATTAAAAAAGGAAAATCTGGAAATAACAGAACATTTTGTTGGTTCACAATGCTGTAGGACTGGAGGAGCATCTGCTGTGACAGGAGGTGAGCATGGAGTGACCTACGTCAGATAACTTCTAGACACTTTTGAGCTCTTTGCAAAAATGAAGACAAATTTCCACTATGAATGTTTATTTTCCTCTTCCTGAATAAAGACCATCTGAAAGCAGGAAAAAGCCTCCCACTGATTTCGGTAGTGGCTTGTGATTTCAGCTGTCTTCACCTATCAAAACAAAACAGGAATAGAAATATTTTTGCATCAAAAAGTCAGGACAAAATCACCGATTAGAAGTCATGAATGCAACAGAATCATTTCTGCTTTGGGGGAGAGCTGCAAAATCAAGGCCCAGAGCCACAATTATCAGTTTGATCCTAAACCTTAAAATTCATTTTAAAATGTTAGGGGGACGCCCATAACTAGAACAAAGAAAAAAATCTTCGAATTCTCTTTTCTTTGCTTCAGTTAAAGCTTCCAGAAACATGGGAATTCCTGGGCAATTCCAGGAACCCCACCAGAACAGCAAAAAGAGTCAGAAGCTTTTTGTAAGAGGAAAATGAGTTCAGAAACCCAAAGCAACAAGCAAAAAATCATGCGAATTGCTGTCAGTGGTGAAAAATCTCTCTAACTTTGAAAATATGGATCCCCATCCCTTTCCAGATTGTACAGACCGTAATGCAGTGTTTGGCTGCTTCTAACTATAATGGTAGGGAGGGATTTTCAGAGATGCTCTATGATGGCTTCATTTCAGTTCCCATGAAGGCAATGGAAAATTTCAGTGTCATATGTCAGCCGGGTCCAAGAATCTTTTATACCTTCTGGCTGCTGGTTGAGGACTCCTTAAAGGAGTCAGGGCATCCAGAGGCTTTGCTGATCTCACCTTTGGAGGCTGGATCTGAAACACCTCGGTTCAACCACTGCTGAGGCTGAAGATGGAAGTGGTTACATTAACAGTGTAATATTCAGGACATATGATTATCTTTGCTTAAAGGCCCTAAACTCATTGCTGTCACTTAATTTCATCTCATCCCATTCAGGACATCAGGTTCAATGTAGTTTTGATGAAGATCAGTTTGAGCTCTCACCAACTCTGGTGAATTTTGACTTTGATTGGAGGTTAATGAATTTAAAGTAAGCAGTTGTCACCAGTCTACAGTTTCCAGATCTTCCATCACAACATTTGTTTGTATTGATAACGTGTAGAAAAATTTGTCTGATGTCTGTCGAAGTAGTTTGGTGTACATCATATCCACAGGGTGACCATCATGTCATCTCTCTCAGTACTTTTCCCCAAAATAAGCAGCTGCTCTAACTGCATCACAGACCTGGCAGGCACTGTCAGCATGGAGCAAATGAGCCCAAACTCTCACCAAACCTGTAAATATTAATTCATTAATGAGCCATAACGAAAAGTTATGTGGGAGGGGAAAGACATTGGCAAACTCTTCTTCACTCATGAGCAGAAGTGATCCAAGGTGGTGAGCCCGGGGTGCCAGGTGGGGAATGCTGCAGAGCAAGACACGGCACGGTGTCCCTGCTGCCCCAAAAAATATGGATTGGGGCTGGTGAACGGGCTGGGAGGTGCCTCTGTGGAGTCACACCTGGGTACCTGGGGCTCAGCAGCACCTCGAGACTGCGAGGACTTCGAAGAAGGCTGCAGAAAGGAGCAGGGAGATGGAGTGCAAGGATAACTGAATCCAGTTTAATGTGTCATGATGTTGATGCACTTGGCAAACACAAGCATTTCACTGCACAGATTCTCTGCTCCCCCAAGACCACGAAGACAAGGACATTACATTCCTTTCTTTTTGTGCTTACTTAATAGTAATACTTAAAATTATTCCTTAAGAAATGCTTAAAACTAACAGTTCAACAAGTTATTCTGATCGAGTTTGTGAAGCAGATGTCATGACCTCAACACAGATCAGGACCTAACTCATCACCAGGCAGGTCTTAGCCAGTTAGGAGAAAGAGTCACTTACTTCATGTGGGCAACTGAATTTTTCTCTCTTAAAAGTTGCTGTGTGCAATATTGCTGGAATATGGGGCTGGTGAAACCAAAGGATGGGCACTAAAACTGTATGTCTGACTTTGGAGTGGTGTGCCTTTTTTTTCAAAGATTAACCAAATCTTCAGAACTCAAAGCAATATAATTTCAAACCAAGGAAATTCGGTTTTCAATCACATGTGTTCTGCATAGTTTAAAAATCATGTAAACACTATTAATTTACTATTTACAGCACATAATTCTGTACTCTTTTGTTTATCATCTTTTAAACATGTAATTACTGTATATTGTAATGCACATTAATATCGTTTATTGTACATAGTTTATTTTAACAAAATAAATGTATTACGAAGTATTTTGACAGCATCCTTTTGGGGAAGTGTGCTGTTGCATTTATTTTCCCAGATGCTAATCACATGCACCTTGCAGGACATTTCAGGTAGGAAAAACACCTATGAACATATTGGCAAGGAAGATGATGAGCTGTGCACGCTGGGGTCCAGCAGCCAGGGCAGGTAGAGTTGGGAGGGAAAGTGAAAGGCTTACAGTGATGAAGAAATTAAATCAGGAAAGACAGCCCTGCTGGCCTGGAAACAAGAACATGACTGGCTCCAGTCTTCCAGGGATTCAGTGCAGAAATGTGGATATTGCTTTTTAAAAAAATAACAAAATTAGCTTTTTTTAAAAAGTGCCTTTTTTACCCAGCTGTTCATTACAATTGGTTTCAAGACCACAAACCATCTCATTGACCAGCTGGTCTGGTCTTCAACACGAGCCTAGAAATCCCACCATTCCTGAACAACATCCCCCATATTGATTGGGCCAAAGCAAGTTTCCCCAGAGGAAGGCTCTTTTCACGTTCCTGCAGCTTGTGAACCTCAGCAGGTTTAACCAGCCCTGCCTGGAGCACTCGCAGAGAAAAGACAAAGCATATCGAGGTTTATTCCTAATAAAAAGGCACAGCAGCTCAAATCTCTGTCTGCTATAAATGGATCCGTCCTCAGAGGAGCCAGGACAATCCAAGAGGGCACAGCACATAGCCTGGAATATATTTTATTCACCTTCCCCCAGAGGAAGGTGGTATTATTCACCAGACTTTCCATGGGCTGACTTTATCCAGGGAGAAGTGGCACAGAGGACCCACGTATCTCAGGTTAACAGCGAGGTGCCAAAAGCATCCCCAGAGCAGAAACTTCCTATATTGCTGCCAGATAAGGCTGGGTGGACACAGCCAGGGAAGGATACATCCATGCAGCCCTAATGCTTCCACCTTTCCCTGAACACCACGGCTGGCTGCACTCCCTGGCAGGATGTTGGGCGAGACAGGCTTTGCTCCGGCCCAGGGCGCCGGTTCCGATGTTTTCGTGTGAGTACAATGAGAGCAGCAGGCAGCTGCCTGTCCCATCTCCCAGAGAGAAATCCAGTCGGTGCAGGGAGCACCCATCCAGGGAGGCATCCTGCCCTCCCTGTCACGGCAGCTCAGGTCTGGAAGTGGGGTAAAATACACTGATTTCTGTCGTGGTCATTCGGGCTGGGCGCACCAGCTGCAGGGGACCTGAGCTTCCAGGGCCAGTGGGCTATAGTGGAATATATTATATATATA
>VZTG01009291.1:276114-295301 GCA_013397845.1 Melanocharis versteri | reverse complement strand
TTCATCTTCTATTTTGTGGAACCTTTCTCAGCTCATTTTGTATTGCTAATTGTTATGTGCATATAAAATTTATGGGCTGGTACTGTTTTCGAAATAAGCTAGAGAAGCAGTTCTACTTTTCAGTCTAGTTTTAGAGTTGAGCCACTACCTACTGTAGTTTGCCAATTAATGATAGAATTGAGCTCTTGTAACTGCTTTTCTGATGAAAAAGCTACAATTTTGTCTTTATGAAAAAAGTATATTGAGACATTTTAACAACTAGGCAAGCTACGTAAAATATTGCTCCACCCCTCTACAAAGTGATTGTAAAATTGTAAAATAAACAGGCTGCTCATCTCTCAAAGGCTGCTTTTTGTCCACTTACATGAATGGGCTGTGGATCTTACACAGATCTCTGCTGCTCTTTGGCCAAGTGCCCTATTTTTAGTGTTTCCTTTAGGTGGCTGTAGAAGACCCATTTTCCTTTTTTTTTTTTAAATACATTTACAGTGTGCCAGACTCTCTTTGCAAGCTGCATAACTACATAGGAAGGCTGTGTGACTGGCTCTGGGCTGGAATTGAGTTCCTAGTTAGGTGCTCATGTAGAAGAAGTCCAAGTTAGTCTTAAAATCGAGTGCTGTACCTGCCTTGTATTAGAGTGCATAGATAACCTGACCTAGCTTTTTTCCCTAGCATCTGTTTGTGTGTTCTTTTACAAAGCTGTGCTGTGCTACAGTATTGCTCGTCCTGCTTTGTGGTGTGCAGTCATGGCTTATTGTGAATGGAAGCTCTTACTGGGATTCTTAAAAAAATAGGAAAAATGTCTGCTTGTGTCCATCAGTTAAATTGTGGGCTTCGTGTATGTTGGCTGAATGCTATGAAACATGGTAGGAAATTAGTACAGCAGAACTCGATGCAAAATAATGTCAGAGGGAAAGCTAACAGCCCTAATCTGTTTATTTGACATTTATTTTACCCACTCATTTTCACATAGATTTCATTCACTCATATCCTCACACCCACACACTTGGAAGCAATGAGATGTTTTGTGCAACAGAGAGCTGGGAACTGCCTCATGTGTCCTCATCATGGGTTCTTGATTGGTGGTAGGAAACTAGTTTCTGGACAAACTTTTAAAAATCATTCAGGAGTGTCCTTTTGCTATTCCTGTTGTGCTAATGGGGAGAGGAATGATGTATGTGGCACACTGCAAAGTCACTGCCAGCCTCCTGTTGCTGCCATCTTCCATCAGAGAGGGATTTGCACTGAGGTTTAGTCAGAGTGTGGCCGTGTGTGCTGGACAAAAACATCGGGGTCCTCAGTCTGGCTGAGTAGAAAGGATTCTTTGCCATCCATACAGACCATTCTTTTAACTTGCTTTGCTGTTGTTTTCTGGTGCTTTCTCTTTCTGTGTTGACGGTCACATTTCATTCACTGCCATCTTGAGTATTTCTGTTACAAGTCTGCAGCACGGCTACAGCCCAAGTGATCTCTGTGGAGCATCTCTAATACTTTTACCATAAATGATGCCACATTTTGTTGTCTTTCATGTTTTACAGAAATCTATGCATTTCTTCTGTTTTAGACTACTTCAGATGTATAATGAGCTACAGAAACGTTACTTTAAAGAAACCAAAACAAACAAGGAACAAAGTGAAGCAATTAAAAATCTCACTGTAAGTAGAATTTGTAGGAGCTGCTATCAAACAGCCAAACATAAGCTTTTAGGGAGACTGAAAAGTAATTCTTACATTTGTGAAATGAGATCATGCTTTTGTTTTTATACTTAGTTTCCCATGACAGAGCTAATGGAGGGTAGCCTGTAAAAGTGAACTCTGTCCCTGGTGTTGTCTGTAGCAGAAAGCTGTGTCCCCTTTCCTTGCCTTTTTCCTTACTCATCCACCTACCCCTCCTTCCAATTGTACATGCACCTTTTGACGTCTTTTGCCCCAGCCCTGGTATTTTTCTGCATGTGTCATGAGCTGATTTTTCTCAGAAATGCAGCAGCAAGCAAACCAGATGAAGGCTAAGAGTCTTCTTTTGGGTAGCAAGGTCTGTGGGCTTGCTGTGCAGTCTGGAGTCATAACTGAAGTGAATGTAGGGTTGTGTGGCCAGGAGCAGTTCTAGAAGCTTCGAGAGGGTATTGCCTCTTCAGGCACAGATTGAGCATTGCAGCTGGCCAGTCTAATTTCCTCATCTGTGCTTTGTTTTTTTCTTCTTTCAGACCTTTTGGGTGAATGTAGTTTTTAAGTCAGCAATTGAAAGCTCTGAGTTTGCATTTGGGATGTGTTTCCAGTTGTATTCAGTTGAACTGTGTTTTTTCTATGCATTTAAAAAAAAATTGTCTTGACAGATTAAAATTAATGAGCTAGAGCATAATCTTCAAGAGCAGAGGCAAAGAATTGAGCAACTGGAATGTAAAAAGGTTTCTTGGAAAACTAGTGCTGTTTCTGGAAAAAGAAGTCAAACCCCAGAGGGAGGAGTGACTTCTCACTGGGACATTTCTGCGAAGAAGGAATCCTGTTGCAGTAGATATTTAGGTAATGGTAATCAGTTAATTCTGATGATGTTCCTTCCAGTATGCCCAGCAGAGAGAATGCATTTCATTTCTGATCTAGAGGCCGCTCCAGGCTATTTCTTCTTCTTCAACCAGCAGTATCTAAAATGTTTGTTTCATTTTTGAAAACCTGTTATGTAAAAATGGCATCTTGTAATCTCGGATTCAGCCTTGCATTTGTTTGTGATAAAACGTTTGCTGTTTTCTCTTTTTCTGAAACTGGTCCGTTGGTATAATCACAGGTGGGAGTGCGTGGCTGTATTTAGTGCTGGTATTTATTCCAGTAATATGTATCTGTGCAGATCTCTTAGTAATAATGTTTGCTGCACCAGTCTTTGGTTTTCAGACACTGAGACACAAAATAACCTGTTTTTAGCCTTAAAATGTCAGATAAACTTGGACAGTGCTGGTTTCAGCACGTTATTCCTCACATAAGTAAATCCAGAATTTAAGGTGCAATCTTCTTCCACTTTGAAGCATAGAAAAGAGATGGATGAGATCATATAATGTAGGCATAATTTTCAGGAAATGTGCTGTCAGCAGGGGCTGATGTGACTCTCTCGTAAGTCAGAAAAAGGTAATCAAGGCATATGATGTGTGTTTTGTGGATTAAAAATAATCCCACATTCTAAGAATCTGGTGGATTCAGATTATCCAACTGGCAGATCTTGTTATCTTTCATAGTACCTGGGAATATTCTGGGCCAGTTCTTAAGAATAAATCACTGTATGGAAAAGGTACTTTAAGAAGCTGCACTATAATTTTCTAATATTGCAAAAGGTAGGCAGCTCTTTAGCTGTAATATGATTCATATGAGGGGGAGGTTGACTGTAATGGTTGAACTCTACATTTTTTCATTTGAATATAGAGCTATTGTTGAAGGAGATTAAAAAGCTGAAGAAAGAAAATGGAAAGTTGTCTGCAGAAAAGAGAGCACTAAAAAATGAATTAGCTGGATTAGACAAGGTAATTTATTTCAAGACAAGCTTAACAGTAGGTGATTTTTGAAAAGCTAACTTTTCTGCCTGAACTTGAAACTTCTTTAGGCTGAACATATGTTGTTATCAAGTAAAATACATAAAAAATCAGTATATAGCATTCTGAGAGAGATGGAAATGAATGACTCCTTGAAACATTCATGTCCTAAAGGGCTGCTCAGCTAAGGGAGACTATTTTCTCTTGAACTTAAACATGTGAAAGTTATGCCTCTGACAGAGCTCCAGGTTTAGGGAGGGCAGAGGCTTTGAATTTTTTGTTCGATCGATGGGTGTAAAAAGTGAAAATGTGAACATTTGGTAATTCTTAAAGTTATGTAATAAGACGATGAGATCTTACCTAACTATAGAAGACTCAGTTTAATGTACTGACATAAGGTTTTATTTTCAGCAACAAATTGTTTAAACTGATTTTCACTTGTTCATCAAGTCTTTTTTTTTTTTTTTTGAATCTGTTTTCTTACCTTGCAGTCCTTTTTCCTTTTTCCCAGACTAAATAACATTATGGTATTAATTGCAGGGGAAACAGTAAAAGGGGGTGATAATTCATTGGATGTATAACTTGCAGAACATTGAGCCAGGGTGAGTTCTAGATCCCTGTGTTTGGGAATCAGGGACAATTTGTGGCTGAGAGTTGCATCTTGCAGGAGAGACATACATAAACCTGAGGTTGTGGCTTTTTATCAGTGGCCCTTTTTTAGGTAGTTTTAAGTCACTGTATGTTGTATGTATGTAGCTGTTCATTTAAAAAACTGCTGGAAGAATAGGGAGGAGAATGTCAAATACAGATGGTTATAGGTAGATACATTGTTATTTTGGTAGCTAGAACATTCAAGGGTTGGTGACACAAAGTCTTGGGTGATTATACTCTTCTGTCCATATATTTCCCAACAATTTCTGACTTCACTTACAAAGGGTCAGGATGTGACATTGTTCCCTTGTCATATTGGACTGTTGTTTCAAAGCTGTCTGGTAAATCCATATTTTTTCCTTTTTTAAATTAATCTTTCCTATTATTAGTCTGTGTTCCAGCCTGTAACATAACTTGAACTCTGCTTGTGTGTTCAGGGCAGAAATTATTAAATTATTACCTAAGGTTGTAGTTGATTGCTGTATCTCCCCATAGCTGTGTTTGCATAACTCAGCCATACACTGATAAAAGTATAGAAAGTGTCTTTGAACTCAGGAATAACTGAACTGCTGACTAGCTCTTAATGAGAATGTCTTTGAAAGAAAGTTTAAGGTGGATATTTTTGGGTTTTTCTAGGATTTTTTTGAAGAGGTAGAAGATCTAAAGCACGCTGTACAGGAATCTGTGAAACTGAACAATGAGTATGAAAAGTGCTTGAAACAAATAAGTGTCATATATGGACTTCCTTTTACAGCACATTTGTAACTACTGGGTAATTTAATGCCAAGTGTAGTTTTTTTTATTTTTTATACTTACTGCAACATTTAAACCTACCATTGCTTAAGTGGTCCCACAGTTTGATAGTATTATAGATTGAGTAATGTGATCTCAATATGACAAGTGCTCGGAAATGTATTTTGTGACCTGGAGTTTTTTTGTTAATATGTTTTTAAATAAACTGTGATCTGCATAACTTCAACTAAGTTTCAAACCCATCTCTTTCACACTTGCAGAATATATTCTGGTTGTGAGTGTTTAGGGGAATACAATAAAATTGTTTTATTTTGAAGAATTTCCGAATTTATCCTATTCTGTAGGCTACATAAAATTAAAGTATCTGTGTAGATTTGGCAGTCTTCGTGAATTTCAGCACTGAGGATGTGCTAATGCAAACAGGAATTAATTCTATCATTAAATTATTGCAGAGGGGTTTCTTAAAAATGTTAAATCTCTGCTTGGAATTTTTCTCCAATCACGTTAATAAGTGAAAAATTAAGGATGAAGGAAGGATTTAGTGTTCGGAATTGGAAAGCGTATTCAGCGAGTTTTGCATCATCAAAAGAAGAATTCATCAGAAGCTCTTTTTTGGTTCAAGAGTGAGGTACTTGAAGAGCTCTGGTGTTTGAAGAGCTGAAGAGGAAAGTGGGAGTGCTGAAAGTCACAGTCCACAAGGCAGAAATGTCATGTTGCTTCAGGGAGGGCGAGCTTGGAATGAAGAGACAACTCCCAGCTGCAAGTGTAGCTTGCAGAACCTTGTGAGATTTGAACCTGAGCTTGTTTGTGAGGACATTCCACAAAAGTTTCACAAAGTTGCGTTATAGAACTATATTTTTCTGAAAGTTGTAAATCTGTACCTTTGTGACATTGTGATGGGAGAGTTGAGTGAAAACTGCTTAGGGTAGAAATACTAAGCTTGCTTATAACCTAATACAGCTTCTTTAACTTTGTAAAAATACATGGACACTCCTGAGGGATACGACTAGGAGCAGGATTAAGACTCTCGTATCCCACTGGGTTTGTTGGGACAGTTTTATGCAGTTGTAATTTAATAAAGAAATTTGCCTCAAAGCATGTGAGGTGTTCAGAGTTGCATATTCACTAAGTGATAGAGCGGGTAAAGCTCCAGAACTCCTTGTGCCTGCTCTGGCTACAGACCACTGTGTTCCCTTGTTTCATTCTTGGCTCGCTTGTGAGTTAAAGCTGGATAATGTTCTGAAGAGGAAATGGAAAAGGGAAAGAGAAGAGGAGCAATGCAGGTCCGCATTGCCAGTAAACTTGATGTAAGAAAATAGGGAGGATAGTATGTGTTACAGAAAACTGCAGAGGAAATCTGCTCTAATAAGAGTAATGAGCCGGGTGAGGGGGAGAATAATGAGCAGGGGCAGCGACGATGTGCTGTGCTGGGCGGATATGGGATGGGATGGGGTGGGATGGGATGGGATGGGAGCAGCCGTGGGCTGGCAGGTGGCAGAGCGAGGTGGGCAGGGATTTCTCTCAGCCAGTAGTAGGAGCTGTCTTTCAGCTCGATCTGCATCGCCGGCTGTCTATGAGGTTGTTTTTTTTTTCTTTATTTCCCTTTCCGCTTTTCCTTTCACTATCAGGAATGCTGGCGGTGTGGGGTGCAGATGGGGCACCTCTGGCAACTTCCACATCTGCGGCACAGCTCCTCAAATAGTAACAATTAGCCGCAGAAACGCCGGAGGAGGAATGTGTGTGGAAGTGACCGGCTCAGTGGCATTGATTGTGTCTGTTGCTGCTTGTGACTTTTGAAAACGGCAGTTCTACCTTGAAGATATTTTTATTTTCTACTGATTGCAGGTTTGGTTTGTTGGTGTGTTTTTTGTTTTTGTTTTTTTAATTTTTTTTAAATTTTTTTTAAAATTTGACGGTATCAGTTTGCTCTTGAAGATGTGAGTTGCATTTATTTATTAATTTACTGGACATGGCTAATGCAAGTTAAATAACTTACTGGCATTTTCTTTTTAAATTAATACTGTTTTTGTTGGAAGAGGAGACTCTCTCAGACTACCAAAGTCTACTTCCACATAAGTACTGCTTCCTACTTTGCAGGATAAAGCCATAAAAATCTGTGGATAATAATATTCGTTGGATAAGAATTTGCCTGTCTTTTTGTTCTTGTTGCTGTGCCAGTTAGCAGATACCTCTGCTTTAATCTTACTTCCTTCTGAGATGCACAAGCAAGGTGTTGTTATTTTGGTTGCTAGTTGAAGTGCAGGTGAGATGAATATTAAACAAGTCAGTCACTCTATATGTGTAGCTCCACATACTGTGGAATTGTGACATCTGGTCAGTCACAATTGTGTCAGCTGGTCAGCTTTCTCCTGCTAAACCGAGTTTAGGTAGGACTGAATTCCATGAATTAGATATTAGTCATGCTACTGTTTGATAATGCATGTTAGAAATATTTCAAGGTGCAGGCTAATGGGTCTTTGTCTCGAATAAGTACTTGGTAGTGCTGATATGAGAAGCTTGTGTTCGAAAAGAAGTGGGTATTATCAAACAGGGGTTTTGGTTGGAAAAAGAATATAATAATCATCTGTCAGTATTCAGTTTCCATGAGACATAAATCAAATGGGCTAGTGCATAGGACAGTGAAGCAATTTAACTTTGTTCTGTGTTCTGCATGTAATTGAGGCCAAGATTTTTAGAAACAATCCAATAATTTTGTGTGGCTTTGTAATTTTGTCCCACTTTTCCTAATATTTGGCCCATAAATTTTCAAAGGTACAGAATATTCACGGCTGCAGTCGGATTTAGCCAATTCAGATGTGGGCTGCTAATCGCTGAATACTGTGTTCAGTAACTGCTCACGTCCTGGATTTTAGTCCTAGCTTAGGATTTTTCCCTTGTAGAAAGCTAAACTGTAATCCCACTGTTGGGTGGGGGACCACGTCTTGTGGATTTCTGTGGAAGTTGTTCCTGAGCCTGTGAAGCAGCATCTCTCTAGCTCCCCTGGAGTGCCTTTACTGTGACCATGCCACACTATTTACCTTTAGAGAGTGGGGCTTCCAGACCTGCAGTGCTCTTTAGACTGAGACCCTGAGAGGATGGGCCTGGCACCTGAGGGGTTTCATTGGAGGGTAAGGGCTGGTGCCTCTGTCCTCTCGCCTGGGATACTTTCTTGTGGGCACTTGCCCTGAAAAAGTGTTCCTGCCAAGGGCTGTAGGAGAAACAGAAAAAAAATACTGGAGTTTCGAAAGGGATAAATTCCCTTTTAGGTTACAATGTATCCAAGGCAGCAGAAAGCAGTAAATACAGTTACCTCACCAGTTTTGGCTCATTAACTGTTTCTCTACAGCTGCAGTGAAGTTTCTTTTTTCTGAGGCTTAGATGTTTCTTGTCTTCCTCGTCAGAAATGAAGCAGCGTTAGTTAATTCCAGGTGTATCTGTGCCTGTGTTCCTGGAAAGCTCCCGTAAACTTGTTCTGGGATAGTAAATTGCCCTTTGTTCTTGGAGATTACAGTGAGCCATATTAAAGGTGGTAATGCTGTTGAGTTGGTGTAGTTGGGTTCTGTACTTCTGCCAGAAGATTTCCTCTGGGAATTGTTTAGCCTGGAGAAAAGGAGGCTGAGGAGAGACCTTATTGCTCTCTACAACTACTCGAAATTAGGCTGTAGCCAGGGGGGTGTTGGTCTGTTCTCCCAAATAACACGTGATGGGACAAGAGGAAGTGGCCCCAAGTTTGCCAGTGGTTTAGGTTGGATAGTAGGAAAAATTTCTTCACTGGGTGGGTTGTCTCATATTGGAACAGGCTACCCAGGGAAGTGGAGGAGTCACAATCCCTGCAGGTATTTAAAAGATGTATGGATGTGGCACCTAGGGACATGGTTTAGTGGTGGACTTGGCAGTGCTGGGTTAAGGCTTGGACTCAGTCTTGGGGTTCTTTTCCAACCTAAATGATTCTGTATGGATCTTAATGGATTTTTTTTTCTTTGTTGCAGCTGCTGTTCAAGCTAAGCTCTGTCTTTACCTACCTTTGACCCCCACTCATAGTGTTTTCACTGTAAAGTTCTCAAAAAAGCATCATGCACCAAGATCCTGGCTGGCTGTAATCTGCTTTCCTTGGTGCTGGTGGGAGCGAGCACAGTTCTCTGCTCATCTGGCCATGTGTGTCTGGAGGAGAGCTTTATACTTCAGGTCAATTTCATACTCCCGAGCCTTTCAGGGTGACAAGAAGCTAACACTGTAGGCCTTGCATGGTAGCTTTCCACAAGGAATGCTGACTTAATGAATATTTTATTTTGTGTTTTCTCCCCAGGGGTTTTGTGCTGACAAAAAGCCCAACGTGATCCTTTGATAGCCCAAGCTGTTTTCATGTGAGAGAGGAGAACTTGAGCCATTGTCTTATGCTGGTACTGCAATGCTGAGTTCTAGCTCGACTACTGTGAAGAATCTCCCTCTGAAGAGGAGGCTCTGTTTTCTGCTGAAACTTGTGTGCTTTGTCAGCTCAGTGTTAATATTTTGTGAATTTTTAATTTACTATGTGGTAATATTTCAATGCCAATGGCCAGACGTGAAAGGTGGAGCTCACATGAAGGAAAAAGAGACTTCAGCTTCAGTCCTAAAGGCCATAATTTTAGCTGATACACACCTACTTGGTGAAATCAAAGGACATTGGTTGGATAAGCTAAGAAGGTAATTATTAATTTTTTGGAATAATCTCTACCCAGTTTTTAGAGTTTTTAATAGTAGCTAATGGGACAATAATTCACTGTTCTATCAAACAGCAATTCATTAGAATTGTAATAAAAAAGTGAACAAGCTGGTATTACTTCTTGCATGTGTTGGTCCTGATTGTATTGTGGTGGAATTACCCACCAGGTAAGATGTACCTACTGTCCTTACACCTGATTTCTAAGTATTTAATTTGAATTTCAGAATATATTTCCATATTTCAGTGTGTAGGAGCCATTTTCCCATTCTCATTGCCAGGCTGTGTCTGTGTATTCAGAGTTGAGGATCCAGAGGTAAGGCAGTGATAACTGGTTCTGTATTTTCCTTTCAGGGAATGGCAAATGGAGAGATCTTTCCAAGCTGCCTTATGGTTACTGCAGCCAGATATTGTTTTTATTCTGGGAGATGTTTTTGATGAAGGAAAATGGAGCTCACCTCAGGTATGACATCATCAGCTCTCTTATTTCAAAAAATGAGGATTTCTTGAAGGAAATGAATGACAGAAGGAAGCAGATTAGGTATGCAAGGCTTTGTTTAATACTGCTACAGTTGTCCTGTTGGTAGAAGTTTCTAGTCTTTTAGATAGGAGTTGAAATGTTGTGATTCTCCTTCATTTTTGGAAATACCCTGACAGTTTTGCCCCTCATATAAGACTTAAAAAATGTAAACATCTCAGTTTGTGTTTCTGTGTTATATGCTTATGATGGGCTGACCCTGGCTGGATGCCAGGTGCCCAGCAAAGCTGCCCTATCACTTCCCTCCTCAGCTGGAGAGGGGAGAGAAAATACAGAAGAGACCCTCCTCCTTCACTGACCTGGGTGTCTGCAGGGCTTTTCCTCTCACAAATTCTCACTCCTCTCTCTGGCCACAGTTGCAGAGTTTCCTTTTTTGCCACCTTCCTAGTTCTGTTACCCCAGAAGCACTGGGATATCAGCCTTGGCCAGCGGTGGGTCCATCTTGGAGCTGGCTGGCATTGGCTCTGTAGGACACGGGGGAGGCTCCCACAGAGGCCCCTCCTGCAGCCCCCCAGTACCAACACCTTGCCATGCAAACCCGCTACAAAACCAGTGGTACCCTCTGACGCTGTGGAACAGCACTAATTTCTTCTTTTGTCCTTTTCCTGCAGGCCTGGGCAGACGATGTCGGGAGGTTTCGGAAAATGTTCAGGTATCCAGTTTCTACAGAGCTGGTGGTCATCGCTGGGAACCACGACATCGGATTTCATTACGAGTGAGTCTTGTCAGTGCCAGGAGTACACAAGTGCCAAGAATGAAGTGTCAGCACACCCACAGTAACTGGTGCTGTGTCTGAGGGACCTGTTCTGTGGCTATACGGAAACTTTTTCATCATGATCAAATTAGAAAGGGTGGTAATTTAGAGTAAGGCCTGTGCACGAAACAGGTTTATGCTTCTCTGACCGTGTGAGGGTTGTTCAGAGCCGATCCTTCCGCACTGACATGGAATTCTTGAAGCTGCTTTTCCTTGTATTGGGCCTCCTCCTTAGAAAGGCGCCTGAGCATACTTGCACTCCCGTTAGCACAGAAGAGTGTAAGTGCCCTCACTCTGCTGGTGCTTGCACTGATGGGGAGGGCTGGAGGACACAAGGGGTGTCAGAGCATCCCTGTGGGTTTCCTGAATCATTGTGTGAGCTGGACAATGGAGCAGCAAGCTGCATGGATGGTCAACAAACTGTAAAGCAACTGTGTCAGATGAGTTCCAGTGGCAGTTTCTTACCTGAGTTGTATTTTTGCTCTGTGACACAGAATGACTACTTACAAAGTAAATCGATTTGAAAAGGTTTTCAACTTTACCTCAGGAAAGCTGATAACTCGGAAAGGAATAAAGTGAGTATATTTAATTTTTTTCTAATGAAATAGTATGGGAATGCTTAACTTAGAGCCTTTTTTTTTTTTAATCATCTACCTTATGATGTGTTAAACCCCAAACGCTTTGTTCAAACCTGTAGTTTGATATGGGCAGGAAGCTGCACTTAGAGCTAGGTAAATTGTAACAATTTCCTTTTAAATGGAAAAGTACCGTGGAGTCACAATCCATTTCTCTGGTGTGCCTTTATACTTCCTTGCAGCTGGTAATGAGCCATGGCTGTAAACATAGCAGGATTCATAAAGAAACACGAACCAACCCCCTCTGTGTTTACAAATTAGGAGTTCCATTAATTTTAATAACTTCTTTAGTCTGCAGAACTTAACCCTTGTTCGAGGAATTCGGGAACACAGCAGCTGCCTGTCCGCAGTTTTTCCACAAGGTGGGGTAATAATGCACGAGCTGGTTGTGGCTTAGAGCAACCTCGGGGCGGTTTGCTCTCACAGCTCTGCCCCCGTGGCTGCACTTGCCTGCTGTGTGCCCTGTTACCTCCAGACACCTTGCAGGAACCCGATGAGGGAATGCAGCACTGCGTTTGTGGAAAGGTGTTTAAGTCTCAGATTTAGGAAGGGAAGGCCCACTGCCACTCTGTGTTTGGCACGTGTGCCCTCAGCTTGTGCTCCCTTGTGGAAATGTGAGATTCAAAACCTACAGGTTTACACTGGTACCCTTAATTAAGCAAACATTATAAATGTTTGATTAAAAATTCTGAACAGGTCTGGAAATGGTTGTGCCTATTTTAGGAAGATCTCTGAGCTTTGTGAATGCTCAGTGTAAAGCTGTTGCTTATCATGCAGATGTGGGGTCCTCAAGATACGTATTTCAGCTGTTTAAAAAATAATTATTAAGAACGTCTTCATGTCTCCTTTTATAAAACAGCATAGGAGAGTTCTTGCATGCAGTTGCAGATTGTATGTCTGGTATCCATTAACTGCAATGAGCTATACTATTAATGAAACGTTCCTAGATAAACTATTTTGCAACAAATCTGTGGTATAAGAGCAGCTTAATTTGCTAAAAGAGAATTGATTTTTGTTTTACTATTGACTAGTATCTCTGAAGTGAAGGAATTCAGCTCATTTTTGTCTTTTAAACAGACTGAATTGAACTGGGGATATATCTCAAGCTGAATGCATGACTAAATGGGTATGAATCTTGTGGCAGAAGTTCAAAGTTGATTTGAAATCTACAGAGAAACCTTCTATTAAGAATAAAATCCTGTTTTGTGTGTCAGAGACCGCAAAGTACAAAACTAAGCTTGGCCAGGGCAGTCACCCAAATGCAGTGCTGTCCTGCTTTTCAGTTGTTCTGAAGAAATCCAATGTCTCAAATTCTGTGAGGTCTAAACTGTGGGAAGAGAAGCAAGTTCTCCTTTCCCTCAGAATTTAGTTTAGTGATGAACTTCTAACATTCCACTAGAATACTACTTAAGTATCCATTAAAATATAAAAAAATCTTGAAGTGTAAACATGAAGCATAAGGTACATTGTGCAACCTAATTAACAACTGTATGAAGGAGCCAACCAGGCAGAGACGTGGCTGTGGTACAGATACTCACAGGAGGATTTATAGCACGCGATTTCAGGAGCTTTTACATTCTGCTGTTTTGTTGAGCTGTGTCCAACTTAGGAACACTTGCATCTTATAAAATGAAGTTTATCCCACACGTGTGCATGAACAAAGGCCTTCCTGTCCTCCCCACTTTTCTTCACCACCCCCTGGTATTTTCCAGCTTTGTCCTAGTGAACAGCGTAGCCATGGAGGGCGATGGCTGTGCTGTCTGCCGTACCTCAGAGGCAAAACTTGTGGCACTTTCTCACAAACTGAATTGCTCCCAGCAGGTAAGAGATTATTAAAGATCTGATTACAGCCAGCGACTCCTCTGCCACCATGGGAATACTGACACTGTAGCACAGTCAGGACACAACCAGACTCCCCTGAAAAAAATCTGCTTCCCATTCACATTGCAACTTGTTAGCAAGTCTTTCTCCCCCTCATATCCCTCTTAACCATTTTTACTTAATTATTAACTGTGTTGCTTTGCACTAATGGCATCAACTTCCTTGTCAGTGCTGCCAACAGTGTCATTTCCTCTGTTCCGAGGAATGGCAGAAGTGTTCTGTAACTCTCCCTTTGACTCAAGATACATAATCCTGCATTTATATTTATGGATATTATTCTGTTTTATAGCCTTCAAGTATATTCTTTTAGTTTCCTGATTCTAATGCAGTCCTTTCCTCATAGCCTGGTGGTGTTTTAATTGTATTTTTTCGTCAAATCCAATTGCTTCTTCTATTTCCTTCCTCTTCCCTTTTTCATAGGCTGACTGGATGCACAGTAGGCAGCATGACTGACTGGGCTGGCAGTCAATCAGGAAACCAGCTCCCAGTGGAAAAGTTGCCAGACTCTGTCTCCTTTGGGCTGCCCTCAAACTCCCTTTGCCTTGCTGGCACAGAGATCCTGCTGCTGCTTTCTGCAGTCAGAAAGAGCCCAGCTGTATTTACAGCATGTACAGGACGGGGAGTTACCCCAGCCCACAGTAAAACTCTTACGAGTTCCTACAGTGGGTAGTACTTAAACACTACTCTGAGCTAAACTGCTTAACAAAAAACCAAAGCCAACAACAACCCCACCCTCCCTAGCCCCTTAAAACCTAGCTATTGATTAATTACCTTCACCCCTTCTATGCCTTGATTTTCTTCACAGAAACCTAATCATTCCAACAAAAGATGCAGTGATGTGGAAAAGCTTCCAGCTTCAGAGCCCATCCTTTTACAGGTGTGTTAGAGGTGGGGTGAGGCAACATATTGACACGTTGTTTTTGTGGATTTATTACTGTTCCAGAAAGGCTGGATCATTAACAACTGATCCTTGTTTTTAATTACTCCCAGCATTACCCTCTCTATCGGAAAAGTGATGCTGAATGCAGCGGAGAAGATTCTGCTCCTCCAGAGGAGAAAAACATCCCCTTTAAAGAGAAGTATGATGTACTGTCTCAAGAGGCATCACAAAAGGTTTGATTTCTTGGGAACTTGAGTGGCAGTGGGTGGGTGAGAGGGGGGACATGAGTGTAGATATAAATAGATTAAAAAATTGTGGTAAGGCTGTTGGCTGAGACAAACAGAGCACAGCTGCTCCTGCCTAATGAGGCCTGGGAGAGAGGCTGCTTGTTAGAGCTGCTCCCCTGAGGATCCTCACCATCATGGCCTTGGTCCTGCCAGGTTTCCAGGTACAGCTCCGAAGTCCTGGCACTCTTAAATCTGCTCTGGTGCCATTACCTCCACTTCAGCATTCTGTACTTCCCATACTACGTAAATTATTGACACACCTGGTATGAAGCCACAGTTTTCCAACATTTCGAAAGTGTCACTTTTGCTGAATTAGTAACTACAAGAAAATGGAAAGGATTGCCTAAGAACTTAATGGTTGTTATTTCTTTCCTTCTGCATAAATGTCTTCACTCAAAGATTGTCAGTACAAGATTCTTCCTTAGACAAAATAGCATTGCTGTACTACATCCAAAGTTTTTCTCATTGTGATATCCACAGCATGCTGTTGCCTTTGTTCTTCTGATCTGTATGACAAAAAAAAAAAAAAAAAAAGCCCAGTACCTGGGATCAGGGCCAAATGGGTGTGATTGATACTGCAATACCAACACATTTCTTACTGGAAAACAGAAGTTTACAGAAAACACTTTGTAAGAATATGAAAATTGCCATAATTTCACTCTGTTCAAAGGAAAAAAAAAGGGGGTTTTAAGTTCAATTTCTTTTTAACCGTGACTTAATTTTTGTGCTTTACCATTTTGTGTTCTAGCTGCTATGGTGGTTTCAGCCCCGTTTGATTCTCAGTGGGCACACTCACAGTGCTTGTGAAGTGCTGCATGCGGGGAAAATTCCAGAAATCAGCGTCCCGTCATTCAGTTGGAGGAACAGAAACAACCCTAGTTTCATCATGGTAAGTTTTAATTTTTTTTTATTTTTGTCAGATAACTTTCATAAATAAATCAACATGGCAGTCAGCTATATTTTAAAACTGATTCTACCTGTAAAAACGAAAAATAATGAAAAAAAAATTGCCTACCCACCCAACCCACTCAGTACACTGCATCCACTTTATAAAGTACATCTGTGGGAGCCACATGTTCTGTGTGGTACAAAGCAATGCTGTTAAAGACCTAATTAGTATCTGGGTACATTTTCTTAGAAAGAGGGTGCACTGTAAACTATTGACTTGTAAAAATAATCAGTATTGTGCACTGAACAGTAGAAAGACCAGTTTGGCTTGGCTGATTTACCAACTATGAAAACAAGACTGTATCCACCTCAAACCCTTTTGCACGGTGATCATGGTTTTCAAACGTGTGCATTAATGCAGTGAAAGTGTTTGTGACGTGCCCACAGTCTGCCTCCTCATCGCCAATTCACATTTTATACAGTGTGTTGGTTATGCTTGTGCAGGCAGTTCCAGTGCTCGGTATATCCTCAGAGGTAAATCAATTAGTTTCCCAGTTCAAAAATAAAACAGAACTCTTAGAAACTTGGAGTAAGAAGCAAAACGTACAATCTGTTTACAGAGTAGTCTGTGACTTGGAGGGGGAAATCTTTTATGTATGTTTTACTGCTGTTGAGCTTAGGCTGCTTAATACGCAGATAACCCCAAACGTTTAAATTCATTTTATGCAACTGTTAATATTTGTTGTTGAAAGTAGTTCTGTTTATTCCATATTCCTGAGAGTAGCTGCCTTCAAACTACACACACACTCTGCACACGCCAGACAGCGCATCTTCACTGCAAAACAAGAGGTTGGCTAATTAAAGTTGCATCCTCTTCATTACTGTTTTAACTCCTCAGCCTCGATCCGCTTTAACTTTAATTTAAACTGCTAAGTCAAGCCAAAACCCAACAAAGTTCTTTGTTGTTGAAGTTCCTGTTCCTAATTTGGATTAGCCAACGTGTGTTTTTGCAGCATGTACTGGGTAAGGAGAAGGGCTTGGGGGAGGAAGGGGCACATTCACAAAACCTAACTTTAGCCTGGAAAGGCTCCTTCCAAGTGGATTTACAGCAGCTAAAGTTAGGCTTCTCTTGAAGGCAAATCATGAGGAGCCCAGCTCTCTGTTTATGCTAGATGAGAAGATTGGCCTCTGGGCTAACGTTGGCCTGGTTACTATTCCAGTTAGTGCCCAGCACCACAAGGTATGGACTCTTCAGTCCCCTGGAGAAGGCACTGGTACTAGGAAACTGGCCCCAACCCTTGCCACCCAACACAGGGATTTAGAAATTGGAGATCTGACAGCTGTGGTGTTCACTCCTGATTCAGAACCCACTGTAACACAGCAAAGTGACAGTCTTCATTTCTTTTCCAGGGCAGCATAACACCAACTGACTTCTCCCTCCAAAAATGCTTCCTTCCGTTTGAGAGCAGAGTCTTCACTATCTACTGTGCAGCAGGTGCTCTGCTTGTGATCCTGGTACTAGCTCATGTTCAGCTTCTCACTCCACCGTTTTATTTTGCTCAGCGTTTAATCAGTAAGCATAAAGCAGTATGAAGAGCCAGACATCTGCATTCAGTCACTGAAATACCAAAGCTGAGAACAGTCAAACATCAGACTATATTCATGCCAGCAAATGACCTAATTTGATTGCTAGTCTGAAGGCAGGTTGCATTTACACATACCATAGAAGTCCTATACAGCTGATATGACTACTACAGGATAAATAATTAACTGAAATGAACGTTTCATGCTGTACAAAAATACTGTATTCGACAATCAAATGAGTCCTTTTCCTGCTATAATTTTTGTATCAAATATGTATATTAAAAGTGTAACTGTACATTATGTAAATCCTATAGCCTCATCACTTGTCTGCACTTGTGTCTTACCCTGGTGGAGGCTGAATCTTGCAAACTGGAAACGTTTCTCTGTTTTATTGCTGCATGGCCCTTCAAATGTCATACTCGTGTTTGTTAGGGTCAGGCAGAATCTGGATGCATCAGCACTGAGAGATGCGGATTTCCGTAACCTTTTTAGGGTGTCATGTGTAAGGGAATGTGGTTTGGGACAAGAAATCTTCTGGTTCCTGACACAGTAAATTGTTAGCTGACTACAATTTGCAGTTATCCATCTACCAGACAACAAGGGGAAGAAGCTCGAGGATCCAGTTTGCTGATACACACTTGAAAACTGCTTAAAAAAAATTAGGGTGACACCTCAAGCTGCTGCTTTCAAAAAGATGTGCTATGATGAGCTTAAAAAAAGAGGGCCCTATTGCATCCCAGAGATCTGTGTGGTGAGGGGCCCTCCAGTTGCCGATCTCCTGTAAGAAGGAAGGTCAAATACAGCTGCAGTAACATTATCCTATGCCTCGGCCCTCAGTCTACAGCCAGGTATAGGAATGTGCCTTATTTTACATTCCACAAGTTCTGTTGACTTTAGTGTAGTGTCACGTTTTGAACTGCACTAGCTCCTCTGTGGGGAGGCAGAGGCCACCAGCTGTGCCACAAAGATAAAATCTGAGCTCAGCGTCTTCAGTGTGTGTGGGGGAAGGTGGGACAAACCTACTGCTGCTCCCCACCCCCCAAAAAAACCCAGAGGGAATACTTCACACCAGGACCAGTTCTCCTGCTGATGTTCCTGCAGAGGCTGGGAGCTCTAACCTGAACTCCTGGGCTGGGGCTAGTTTAAAAAAAATACTATCTTTTGTTATTGATTCTATTACTTTCTTTGGCATGAGAAATAAGAGAATTTTGGGAATTTTGTTTACTGTTATCTTATTCCACCCAGCCTTTCACTTTTTTGGGAAATATGACTAAATCGAACATACAGATTTCTGGGAAGAGAAAATGGTCATATTATAGTATCTAAAATGGGATTGTTTTATATTCAACTGGAAAGAAGTTCTCAATTGGACTGTAGTCTGATTTTAAAAAGATGACTGATTTGGGTTTATAACTAATAACAATACAGTAAAAAGTTAATAAAACCTGCTGATTTATATGCCAGTATGGGGACTGTGTTAGCTCTTCATCTCTCCCTAAATTTAAAATGAAGTGGGGGGAATGGTCCAAAGTGTGGTAAAACACTCTATAAAGTAATGTAGTCTAACACTTCTCTAGGTTTCTGTTATTGCAACTGTAATTTTAGACATTTGTACAGGTTATCTTGGACACAGGAAAAGTATATAGTCACAGACATAAAACACCTATGTATAAAATATAAAGCAGTGTTATAGTTACTAAAAAGGACATGCCTTATTGCTACAGCAATTCTTGCTTTTTATATATTGTACTGTACCACAACTTGTTTTGAGAATGTCATTTGCATAAATTATTCAAGTTTGAGAAATATTCACACATTTTGATTCTACAATATTTAAAATAAAACAATTTTCTAATGTGTCTCTTTATTAAAAGAGAAATAAAAATGTCATCTTGTAATTCTCTTAGGCCAGACACAAGGGTTTATACACCTTTTTTTTTTCCTTGTCTTCTTTCTCGCTATTTACTTGCACAATGAAAGCCGCTGTTGGTACAAAGATTGAAGAGCTCTATATAATGGTGCTTTACACATTCACAATCGGTCTGTGCAATTGTGAAGTTCTATGAATGACCAAAGAATTACCAAACATATCTTCTAGATATAAAGGACAAAAAAAAAAAAAAAAA